>JBBPBX010023397.1:22827-38348 GCA_038048925.1 Garcialebias charrua | reverse complement strand
ATATATATATATATAATTACTGTTTTTCTCTTGCATTTGTTGTTGGATGTAACTGGGACCCCGTGTACATAATCTCGTTTTCATCACATGTACCACATGCGGTGCAAATGACAATAAAGACTCTCTGACTCTGACTCTGACTCTGATACATGTACAGTATAAAGTTTAATTTGATTTTTAGTCTCTTGGTGTTAGAGACTCCACTTGTTCCTCTTTATGAAGTGAAAAAATAAAAACACAGCTTGATTTTAGCCCCAACAGCTGATTTTTGAAGATTAAAAAAAAGAAAAGATAAAAGAAGTTTCAGGTTGATTAACCTTCCTAGCGGGTCGAGATCCCGCACGCACTTATGATGTTAACGGGTCAGTTGTGACCCGTCTTAAATCAGCCAAAAAATGCCCTCAAAAAAATTTTTTTTAAGAAGTATTATAATAATAATAATAATAATTAATTCAATTTATAACGCACTTTTCATTACTGAAAATCTCAAAGTGCTACACATATATTGAATGCTACACACATTCATAAACCGGTGGCGGCAGACTACCATGCAAGGTGCTTTCCAGTCCTACCGAGAGCAACTCAGGGTTAAGTGTCTTGCCCAAGGACACAACGACACATGGTGCGGGTCCCGGGAGTCGAACCGCCAACTTTCCGATTGGGAGACGACAGCCCTTACCACTACGCCACGGCCGCCCCTGTATTAGAACACATAAAGTATTAGAACACATCTCTAAAATAGCATATGTATGACAAAGTTAGTGAGGTCACAGTGTTTTATGATTTCAGTTTTGACACTGATTATTGGTTGATAGTCTTATACCATAACTGGGTCACAAATGACCCCAGCGCGGCAAGTGTGTGTTGTTTTATAAAAAATAAAAAATAAATTTAAATAAAATAAAATAAAATGTTTTTATTTAAATACAGGGAACCCCCGTGTTACGAACGACTTAGGGACCTAAGAACGGTTCGCAGCTCGATTCTGCCGTAGGTAGGGGGTGAAAATTATTATTTTTTTAAAATTATTCATTCATTCATTCATTCAACCTTTATTTATCATGCTAATGGAGCGCGCGCACACATTTAAGCATGTAGTGTACTGTAATGTTAAACATTGCTATTCACATTTACAGAATACATGTAAATAAAAATATATTTTCTTACTTTGAGATGGTCAAAGCCGACATCTTAGGTTGCCATGCTGTTATCCTCTCGAGTTCATTCATGGATCAACGTCGTTCTTGGGTTTTAACAGACATTTATTGTAGACAACTTAACTTAATGCCCCATAAATGCCGTCAGAACTAAAAAGAAACACAGACCTAAATTAGTTCACGGCAAATAAAGATTTACAGAAATAAAAGACAAATACTGTACTGTAAAAGACACAAATAAAACAATAAATCGTACCTCATTGGCCACATTAACTCCAGAGGAATAAAGACGATTTTCTACAGCTTCTTCTTACAAAAAGAAACGTAAAACACCCCTTTGTCTTCAGGGGGAACTTCTTGTAGTAGTCTCTTCTGCAGTAACGGTTCTCTAACGGTTTCCATGGCAACTGTGTCAATCAATCTTACGCCAAGGGAAACAACGTGGCATGCGGAACAAAAGATACGTTCCCCCATACATTTCAATGCATTTTAAACACAAAAAATGAACCTTAACAACATAAATTACTGAAAGTTGTTACTTGTCTATTATTTAATGTTTTATATTAAACACTAATATTTATTGCTCTCTTTAACTGAATATTGAATAATGCATAAAATGAGATCTGCCCTTGATGGCAGCTACACTCCCACCAAATCACTTGTGATTTCTATTATAACTCTATTATGAACTTGTGAGTGGGTCTATTCTGCCTCTAGCAGTGTAGGCCTGTCCAAATGTACTTGTTTAGTGAGTCTCTTTCCATGACAATCTAATACAGAGTCACTGATCAACTGCTGCACCTTGCGAACACATCCATCTTCACTTGGATACACCGCTGTGACCTTAGCGAGTTTCCACTTGTTTCTAGGCGCTGTGTCATCTTGCACAATCACTGTGTCGTTGACTTTAGCATTTCTCCTTGTTCTTTGCCATTTAGTTTTTGCTGTAGTCTCACGTCTGAATTTCCTGCATTTCACACAGTTGTAGATATAGGAGCCTACTGCTCGACTACATCCAATCCAAATGCCGTTTGCTCTTAGCTCATTTATTGTCATGCCTCGACCTTGATGTTTCACTCGCTGATGATAGTGATCGATCAACAACCTTGTGACGTGGCTGGTCTTTGGTAAAATAGCTGGATACTTGACGTGTGGGTGTAACGTAGCTTGCTCTAATCTACCTCCCACTCGGAGGACGCCCTTTGTGGTCCAGGAAGGGATTGAGTCGATAGAGTCTGTTTATCTTGTCTTCAGTTAACTCTTTTCGGGACTGAAGTTCCTTGATTTCTTTCGAGAAGACTGACCCTTGTACCATGGTTATGATTTTAAGTTCAGCTTCTTGTCTTTCTTCAAGACTTGTGGCTTCATGGGTTTTTCTTTGCTTCTGCTTAAACTCTCTTCCAAATCTCATAAGTCTTGCAATAGCCTTGACTAGTTTTGACCAGCTGGAGAATTTCACAAAACGTTCTGCCAGAGAATCCACCCTTGACGACGTGTGGTGTACAACTACTTTGCGTACTTCTGGGTCCTCAGATTGAAGTTCTCCCACCTTAGCCTCTTCATTGGGAAGATCTTCTTGCCCGAGAAAACTTGTTGAAATGAAGCGTAAATCCTCTTGAGAGAGGTGAGAATCTTCCACTTTCTTTTCATTGAAATCAGCCTCAATCACTTTGATCACATCTGATGGTGTGACAACTTCTTTGACTTGGGTGCGACAAACGTAGTGCACTTCTTTGACAATACTCCTGTGACTGCATCCAATAATGTCTCCATAGTTCACACAAGGATCAACACCTCCAACTATTGTCCAGCCGAGATCTGTCTTTTGGCCAAAAGGCTCATTGTCTTTTCCTGGCACAACTGCTCTAGGTACCAGTGCTTGTGAACAGTTATAACCTATCAGCAGACCAACATCGCATTCAATTAGAGGTGCTATTTCATCAGCGAGGTGCTCCAAATGTGGCCATGCTCTCGCCGTCTTGGGAGTGGGAATATGGTTTAAATTGGCAGGGATGAACTCTCTTGTGTAGGTAGTAGGAAGGGAGATTTTCTTTGATGAGTAGAAACCTCTGATTTGTAGCCCTGAGATCCTTTGACTTGGAACAACTTCCTCTTTGTATGACAATGTAGAGAGCTTTAACTTTACATCTCTCTTTTCTGTATCCAGAACGTCTGCCTTTTCTTGCAAAACAAATGTAGTGTCGCTCTGAGTGTCCAGAAGGGCGTATACTAGCATTTCTTGTTCTGGGTTGCTTACTGTGGATAACCAAACTGGAATCACTGTAGATGTGAGATCACTCTTGTCACCTTGGATCACACGGTTTGAGATTGCCTCACTTAAAGTTTCTTTACTTTGTTCTTTGGTTTGTTTGGTTTCCCTGGCTTCTTTCATCCCTTTAATTTCTCTTTGTTCTTTATCTCTGTCCTTATTTCTTTTGAATTCTTTGTCTCGTTCTTCATGTAGGCACGTTGGGTGTTTTCCCTTGCAGGTGTTACAGATATTCCTTCTTTCACATTTCTTGGACAGGTGTCCAAAGCTGAGACATCCAAAACACAGTCCTTTTAGCTTCACAAACTCCACTCTTTCAACTAGCGTCTTTTCCATAAACTTTCGACATGTGTGAATGCTGTGATTTAATTTTTCACAGAATACACATTTGTTTGTTTCTGTTTTCTCTTCTGAGCTGCTTGCAAACACCTTTGCTCCAACACTTTGAGCCTTTAAGGGTTTCAGCTTCTCTGAGTCATTTGCTTTAAGTGCATGTAGCGATGTCACTGGGTTGCACGCTATCTTGGCCTCTCTTGTGATAAAGTCAACAAAGTTGCTAAATGTTGGAAATGAACCATACTCCTCTTCAATCTGAATGACTTTTCTATTCCATCTTGCTGTAAGCCAATCAGGAAGCTTGCTGAGCATTCTCTGGTTCTCACTACAGTCATTTAGAACTTCAAGACTTGTTATCTGAGACATTGCTGCTTCACAGCTCCTGAGAAAGTCTGAGAACTCTCTTAGTTCAGTACTGTCCCTTGGTCCAATTTTCGGCCATGATGAAAGCTTATCTCTGAAGGCTTTGGCGATCATAAATGAACTTCCATATCTTTCCTCCAGAGTGTTCCAAGCTGTGTGGTATGCCAAATCTGTTTCCAGCAGGAAGTAACCTTCGATAGCCTTTCTTGCGGGACCACCAACATACTTTCGAAGGTAGTAAATCTTTTCACTTACTGGGATGTTCTTTCTTTCAATAAGCATTTGAAAAGAAATTTTCCAGTCCTTGTACTTGATAGGATCACCACTGAAAACAGCGGGTTCTGGAACTGGTAGACGGCTAACGTTAATGGACTCTGCTAAAACCTTAGCTAGTACCATTATTCCATCTTCTTGTGTGGCATAACTAGGTTGCTGACTTGAGGTGACTTGTGACCTAATAAACGGCTGTGCACTTGGATTGAGGTTTGAAGATGCAAGCTTTGGTTCAGGTTGGCTTATTGGATTTGATGTGGTCCTTCTTGGTTTGCTCGTGCCATGCAGAAGCCCTGATATTTCATCATCTGAGTTGCATTCTTGCTCATACACTTTCAGCCGTGCTTTGGCAGCATTCATTTGCTTTACAGTTTCTAAACGTTCAAGCTCTCTTCTCCTTTGCTCTAATGCTCTTTGAGTTTCGGCGTTCTCTGCTTCTTGTTTTGCAAGCCTTTCCTTGTTTTTTAATTCAAGCTCTTCGAGTTTCTTTCTTTCAGACTCCATTTCTTCCATCATCTTTAGAGTAGCTTCCATTGCAGCCAGTTCTGCTGCTGCTTCTTGTCTTTTGACAGACAGCTTGCTTGAGTAGCTTGAACGTGCACTACTTGGTTGTTTAGAACTTTGGGAGGCTGTTGAGGTGAACACAGAGCCAGCTTCGCTCCATCTCACCGATCTCTTTTCTATATCTTTCTCATCTTGGGAGGCTGCTGAAGTGAACACGGAGCCAGCTTCGCTCCAACTCACTGATCTCCTTTCTATATCGTTCTCATCTTCTTTTGGAGCCGTGCTTTCTTGGGCTTGTTTTATAATCTTTTGGGAAACTTCATCACACGTGTCCACTCTGCGACGAGTGTCTCCATCAGGTGTTTCATAATTGCGCAGCTCTTCATAAACTTGCTTCACTTCTCCTGAAGCATGTTGGATTTGAACAATGTGAAGATGCAAATTTGTTTTAATAGGTGCATCAAGAGCTCTTTTAGCCTGTTTGGCAACAGTTTTCCATTTGTCGTAACTAAACTTGAAATGAGTTTGCAGCTTGTTTAATCTTTCTTCATGCAGTGCTTGGCCTTTCTCTGTGCGTTTTCTCTGTCTTACACTTTTCCTCAAACTCTCTGCTGAAACAGCTTGACTTGTGCATGGCTCTAATGGGTTACTATCTGCAGCTTCTTCTTCATGATTTCCTTCTCGCTTCAACTCCACCCCTTCAGCATCACAGTCCTTTTGCATGGCTTTCTCACTGCTCATTGTTTACTTTGGGCCTTATTAATTCAGTTTAAGTTAGTGCCCTTATATTAAAGTTTGTAGTTTTAACTTAGCTTAAATACTACCCTTTAATGTGTTTATAAACTTGAATAATCCCCTGTTCTTCCTTTCTTTTCAAAATGAACCTAAATGTGGTGAGTTTAATTTCCCTTTTAAATACCACCCTTTGAATACATTTACAAACTGAAATAATTTTCTCTTCAAAGATCAAGTTAAGTGTGGTATTATGAACCTTAAATCAGAATAAAAAATCTTTCATTTGTTACAAACAGAAAATAATTTCAATGTCAAACAAAATTATACAACTTAATGCACACTTTTTCTTCTTTTGTTCACACTTAATTTGTTTGTATGAAACAAACAACTTCTTAACTTTAAACTTGTGCCCTTTACAGCAGGTTACCCTTTTAAGCACTTAACAGAGTCCCTTCAAAGTTAGCTAGGTTAATTCAACTGTTCACCATTAACTTATCTTAAAGGTGTTACTTGAGTAGATCAACCACGCTAAACTCCTGGACACTGCTGCTTCTGATTTGGGTGATGCTGCTTGCAGCACAGCACGTCTTCCTTTGATCCCAGAGAGTGACGTCACCGTTCAGCGAGGGCTCCTTGTCGGCTCCAGCTGTGGCGGGGGCTTCCCTCCTCCTTCTCCTCCTCTCTGCTCCTCTCTGCTCCTGGACTCCAGCACTAGCAGGCGTTCTCAGATTCCAGCAGCAGGTGTTCTCTGACGCACGTACTCAGCCGTTGAGCCGTTGACTTCTCAACCGTCAACTTCTCACTGTGGACGCGCAGGCTTGACTTTGACTGCGACACGACCAGGCGTGAGTTCTGACTGTAGCACGGAGCGGCAGGAAAGGCTGAGTTCTGACTGTAGCACGGAGCGGCAGGAAAGGATGAGTTCTGACTGTTACTCCTCTCGAGTTCATTCATGGATCAACGTCGTTCTTGGGTTTTAACAGACATTTATTGTAGACAACTTAACTTAATGCCCCATAAATGCCGTCAGAACTAAAAAGAAACACAGACCTAAATTAGTTCACGGCAAATAAAGATTTACAGAAATAAAAGACAAATACTGTACTGTAAAAGACACAAATAAAACAATAAATCGTACCTCATTGGCCACATTAACTCCAGAGGAATAAAGACGATTTTCTACAGCTTCTTCTTACAAAAAGAAACGTAAAACACCCCTTTGTCTTCAGGGGGAACTTCTTGTAGTAGTCTCTTCTGCAGTAACGGTTCTCTAACGGTTTCCATGGCAACTGTGTCAATCAATCTTACGCCAAGGGAAACAACGTGGCATGCGGAACAAAAGATACGTTCCCCCATACATTCCAATGCATTTTAAACACAAAAAATGAACCTTAACAACATAAATTACTGAAAGTTGTTACTTGTCTATTATTTAATGTTTTATATTAAACACTAATATTTATTGCTCTCTTTAACTGAATATTGAATAATGCATAAAATGAGATCTGCCCTTGATGGCAGCTACAGCTACAGCTACAGTTGATTGTTGTCGGGCCGAGCAGCGCGGCGGCCGGCCAGTGAACCACCGCAGCCGCTCCAGACCTGTGTTAGCTAGCTGGCTAGCTTCTGCTAGCCAAGCCATGAGAGAGTCAGAGTCAGAGTCAGAGTCAGAGTCAGAGAGTCAGAGTCAGAGTCTTTATTGTCATTTGCACCGCATGTGGTCCATGAGATGAAAACGAGATTATGTACACGAGGTCCCAGTTACATCCAACAACAAATGAAAGAGAAAAACAGTAATAACATCTAGAACTAACTAAGAAAAGCATCAACTAGTAATACACTAAGCTAATATAGTGGGAATAAACAGCAGCACGAACATGAGTCTGCATGAGCAGATGGTCACAGATGAACACAGATGAATACAGCAACAAGAAAACAGATCAGCATCAGTATGATGTGATATTTTGCAGTGTTTATTTTTTTATTTTATTTTTATTTATTCATGAGTCTAACAGCCTCAGGGTAGAAGCTGTTCCTCAGTCTAGTGGTTCTACACTTGATGCTCCTCAACCTCCGTCCTGAGGGGAGTGGGGCAAAGAGTGAGTGTGCTGGATGAGTGAGGTCTTTCATGATGCAGGTGGCTCTTTTCCTGCATCTGGAGGTGTAAATGTCTGTGATGGTGGGGAGACTGACTCCAACAGACTTCTGTGCAGCCTTCACCACTCTCTGCAGAGCTTTCCTCTCTTCAACTGTGCAGCCTCCATGCCACACGTTGATGCTGGAGCACAGGATGCTCTCCACTGCACACCTGTAGAAGGAGGTGAGGACTGGGCTGCTCAGACCAGCTCGTCTCAGCCGTCTGAGGAAGTAGAGTCTCTGATGACCTTTCTTGATCAGGCTGGTGGTGTTGTTGCTCCAGCTGAGGTTATCATTCATGTGTACACCCAAGTATTTGTAGCTGGAGACCACTTCCACTGCAGACCCACCTATTTTCAGTGGGGCATGGGTGTGTTTGTTCCTTCTGAAGTCCACAATCATCTCCTTTGTCTTCTTCACATTCATGTGAAGATTGTTCTCTTTGCACCAGCTCTCCAGGTGTTCCACCTCCTGTCTGTAGCTGGACTCATCATTGTTTGTAATGCATCCCACCACCGCTGTATCATCTGCAAACTTAACAATATGACAGCCTGGAAGTGTGGCTGTACAATCATATGTGAGCAGAGTGAACAGAAGGGGGCTCAGCACACATCCCTGAGGAGAGCCAGTGCTGAGGGTTATGGTGGAGGAGGAGAAGTTGTGGATCTTCACGGACTGTGGTCTGTCTGTTAAGAAGTCTAGTACCCAGTTACAAATAGAGGGGCTTAGTCCAAGTGTAGATAGTTTGTCTATCAGAGTTTGGGGGATCATGGTGTTGAAGGCAGATGTGAAGTCCACAAAGAGCAGACGCACGTATGAGTCTTTCTGATCCAGGTGGGTGAGAGCAGTGTGGACCATATCTGTCAAGTCTCCCGTTTTGGCCGGGAAACTACCGTATTTTACCCCTCTTTCCCGTCGTAATCCCGAATTATTATTTTCCCGGAAATTTCCCGTATTATAATATTATTTAGAAAAAAAAAAAAAAAGTCCAGCGCCTCTGTCACTAACATCGCGAGAACTGCCACCTGCAATAGCCTCGGTGGCAGTTCTCGCGATGTTAGGGCTGCAGCGGGAACAAACCCGGAAAAACACACCAGAGTCAGCGATGGAGAACGAGAGAGAAGGCGTCCCTGCGAAAAAAGTTAAGACTTTATGTAAATATCTTGAAAAATGGGACAGCGAATTTACTTTCTTAAAGAAGAGTAGAGTGGGACACAATTACGCGTTTTGTAAGGTTTGTAATTGCGACTTTAGTGTCTCTCATGGGGGAAGGAACGATGTCCGCCAACATGAAAAATCCGTGAAGCACAAACGCGGGCTGGAGGCACAAAAACATGCCCAGGCGATGTCCTCATTTGTGACTAGAAATGCCACAGAGGCAGACCAGGTCATGAATGCGGAGGTTAAAATGGCAATGCTGTGCGCGAAAAACAACATTCCTTTTACCTTCTGTGATGACTACAACAAATGTGTAGCTGAGATGTTCCCGGACTCTGCAATCGCACGAAGATACTCAGCAGGAAAAACCAAGGCTACACAACTCATCAAAAGTAAGCTGCATTAAATTAGGTATATTGTGTATGCCTATTTGATAATGTTCCTTATACAATGTAGGGTAACTGTGTTAGCTAATTACTGGGCACTTACTCAACAGGAGCCATAGCAGCAGAGCTAGATGACGAGTTGACCAAAACATGTCGATCTCAACCATTTTCACTTATGTGCGACGAATCGAACAACAGAAAACAAGACAAACAATTCGTCATCCTGGCCAGACTCTATGATGAAGCCACTCTGCAGGTCACTACAAGATTCATTGAGATGCCTGTATGCAATGTAGGAAATGCAGAAAATCTGTTTGAAAAACTGAGTGAAGCACTAAGGTAGGGGAACTGCTCAGTGTTGTTGATATGTGTAATAAGTTTGCATTTAATTATAATTTTAGGTTTTGTCTGAGACATTTAATGGTATTTTTTTCCCTGTTTTCAATAGAAAAAGAGGCATTCCCTGGGAGAACCTGATAGCCTTTAACTCAGATAATGCGAGTGTCATGAAAGGCAGACACAACTCTGTCATCAGCAGACTGAAGACCAGCCAGCCCCACATCCAGGACCTTGGTTGTATCTGCCACCTGGTACAGCTAGCCACTGGTTGTGGCATCAGAGCAGCCCAGGTACCAGTGGAAGACATCCTGGTGGGGATATACACCCACTTTGATAAAAGGTAAATACACATAAATTAAATAGGCCTGGTATTGTTCTAGGCCGTTCTAGACAGTTGATATTCTTGCAATGATTTTTCTGTCTTTCAGTGCCAAAAGATGTGAAATCTACAAAGAGTTTGTAGATTTCACTGATTCAGATCACCTAAAGCTCCTCAGGTACTGCAGCACCAGATGGCTGAGTCTTTTAACCTGCATCCAAAGAGTGTTGAACCAGTGGGATGCACTGCAGGTAAGGATCCATCAGATATGTACGCACTTTACTATTTTTTCATTTTACACTTGAATTGCCAGTCTGTGTCCCTCTGTACTGTAGGCTTATTTCAACAGTCATGAGGATGTAGAGCGGAGTGCCAAAGTGCGTGATCTGGCAAGCCATCTGTCTGATCCAGTTGTGAAGACCTACTTCATGTTCCTGAGTGCTGCCCTTAAGCCTTTATCTGAATTTAATATTGCTTTCCAGGTGTGTGTCAATGATACTGCATTAACAAGTGAATAATACTAATTTATTAATTAATTATTATAATGTTATATTTATGTTACTGTTTTGTTGTGATAATTTTCTGCAGTCAGAGGGAGTACAAATTCACAGACTTGAAGAGGAGATGTGCAGGCTGATCAGGAGGATCCTGGGGTACCTCATACCAGCCAGGGCCATTGTGGGTGTACCTCTCAGGGAGGTGGAGTATGGACAAGGACATCAGTTGGCTGATGAAGAAGTCTTTATTGGAGCAGACACAAAGGCATTCATGAAAAGCACAGAGCTTCCTGTGTCAGCTAAGAAAAAAATATTTCAGTGAGTATATTATCTAGCAGTTACACAATTATGATATAATCTTTGAGATTATAGGCTGCCATTTTCCTCTTATGATGTTCTAGATCTGTGAGAAGATTCTATGAAGCAGTGGTTCAGAAGATGTTCTCCTCCTTTCCTCTCGACCATCCACTCCTGAGGGACCTGAAAGTGCTGGACCCTGCTGCTCGCCTCAACATTTCTCCAGGAACAGGTAGGGTAGATGTTAGTCAGTTCCCTATTGACAGAATGAATGAATTAATGAAATATTGCAAGGTTTACTTCAGCATTGTTTAGTCAAACACTTGTTTTCCTTTACAGTGGAAAGGCTAGGGGCCCTGTTTCCTCAGTTGAGCTTGAGTGAGGATAGGCTGAGAGAAGAACTCGTTGACTACCAGATGACAGATAGCAAGCAACTTCCACAAGAAGAGAAAATTGACAGATTCTGGGGCCTGGTAGGGAAGGACGTGAGGTTCAGTGAGCTGCCAAGACTAATGAAGGCTTTACTGTGCATTCCCCACAGCAATGCCAGTTCTGAAAGGGTGTTTAGTATGGTGAGAAAGATTGTTACAGAGAATAGGATGTCATTAGACAACAGCACTGTTTGTGCTTTACTCGCATGTAAAATCAACCACTCTGGTCCAGCCCACAAATACACTCCTTCCAAAAAAGTGTTAAAGGATGCAAAGTCTGCAACAAATCTGTACAATAAGTCAGTGAATGACAGAGAGCCACATGAGTGAACACGAGAAATTAAAATAAAATGTGTAATGAAAATAAAATGTAAATGTTTCACTTAAAATATCACGTCCTTCCCTACCAGGTCCCACTAAAAACTTTCACACATTACCACACAACACTTTTAACACTGGACTCTGTGTCATCAAAATGGATTATTCACTCAACTCACGGTCATGTGCTCATTCAGTTTGCACTACTTCTCATATTTGCACTAATGTTTGTATTACATCACTGCCTATAATCATACTACTATTTACATTCACTGTTTACATTTATTAATACTGTTTACATTTACTGTTTACATTTTTTACTACTGTTTACATTTATTACTACTGCTTACATTTACACTACTTTTTATATCCACACTACTGCTGATATATATATTTTTTTACTAGCCTTACTGCATATGCCACTTTACCTCTATACCAATATCAACTACCTCATACATATACTGTGTACATAAACTTCATATGCTGCTTTGTCACTCTTTTACAAATGTCAATGCCAGAACTTTCATTCTATCTTATAGATATACTTTTTACACTTTTATACTATGGTACTATGCAAAAAACTCAGGACAGTATTACAATTTTATTATTTCATTTTATGCTTATGTTTATTAAATGTTTAGTGTTTTAGTGTTGGTGTAACTTTTCATACTTTCATACTACTACTATGCAAAAACTACTATGCAAAAATGTGTATATAAACTGAAAATATATTAAATAAATGTGCTTCAATTCTCTTTGGTGTTTTCATTTAGGTTCTATTAAAGGAACTACTTATGTAAGAATGTTCACAGCATTTCAATGTCAACAAAGGTAGGCCTATCAGATTGTGATCACATAACTGGTTTGTAAGTGGCTGATAGGTAGTTATTTTAGATTTCTTGTAAACCTGTCTTAAAATGTAAGGGGTCCTGGACTTAGGTCGGGCTAGTGGGATGGCTCCGAGTACCCGGCAGAAAATTTCCCTTATTTTTAAATCCAAAACTTGACAGGTATGGTGTGGACCACGGAAGAAATGGCGTCCTCTGTTGATCGGTTCTCACGGTATGCGTATTGATGAGGGTCCTCATTGATGTTGACGGTTGCCTTGATGTGGGACATGACCAGTTTCTCAAAACATTTAGCGACTATCGGGGTGAGGGCCACCGGTCTATAGTCATTCAGACCAGTCACTGTGGAGCTCTTTGGGACTGGGATGATGGTCGCGGTCTTCAGGCAGGTGGGAACTAACTCCAGTGCAAGTGAGGTGGTGAAGATGTCAGCCAGCACCTCACAGAGCTGGTCCGCACATTCCTTCAGAACTTTCCCTGGGATGTTGTCTGGTCCGGTTGCTTTATGAGGATTAATCTTTCTGAGACTGCCTCTCACTTCTGCTGCGGACACCCTGAGATGCTCTTCATCTGGTGATGAGGTGAGTCTGGTGCTAGCAGGTCTGTTTGGATCATCAAAACGTGCATAAAACTTATTGAGGGCATCAGGCAGAGATGGGTCCCTGGGGCATTGTTTGTTTTTGCCTTTGTAATCTGTTATGCATTTAATACCCTTCCACATGCTCCGTGGGTCTTGTGAGGTGAACTGTCCCTCGATCCTCTGTGCATACGTGGCCTTGGCCTTCTTAATGCCATCCTTCAGTTCATTCCTGCTCTTTCTCAGCTCCACTTTATCTCCTGACTTGAATGCAGTGTCTCTGGCTGCTAGCAAGGCGTGAACTTCTCTATTTAACCAGGGTTTCCGGTTCGGGTAGGATTTCACATATTTTTTTATGGATACATTCTCAGAGCATGTACTGATGTAACCCAGGACTGAGGAAGCGTACAGTTCCATGTCCACTGAACTTCCATCAGTAGCTGCTTCCCTGAAAACAGACCAGTTTGTCCTCTCAAAACAGTCTCTCAACAAGGGGGAACTATCTTGAGGCCAGATTGTTATTTGTCTTTGTTCCGGCTTGGACCGCCTGAGTGGAGGGAGTTCTCTTGGCGCCAGGATCAGAGACTCGTGGTCGGAAGCTCCGAGCGCTGGGCGTGTCTTCGCCGTGTATGCCCCCTTTACATTTGTGAAGACTTGGTCGAGTGTTTTATCTCCTCTCGTAGCTGTGAAGACGTTCTTATTGAAGGCTGGGAGGGAGACTTGAAGATCAACGTGATTGACGTCCCCGCAAACAATGAAAAGCCCCTCAGGATATTTACACTGCAGCGAGGTGAGTAAGTCATGAATCTCTCCCTGGGCGTCATTAGCATTAGCATCGGGGGGTATGTAAAAAGCTGTTATTAAAATCACAGCATGGTCGCGCGGAAGATAATGCGGCCTACATCTAACTGTGATCAACTCCACGGCAGCTGAACAAGCTCTTTTTATCACAGCACAGTTCGTGCACCAATCTTTGTGTACGTAAATACAAACACCGCCGCCTCGCGTTTTCCCCGTAGTCTTGATGCACCGGTCCGTTCTGAAGAAGAGCCGGTCGTCCAGCTCGTAAACAGAGTCTGAAGTGTCCTCAGAAATCCATGTTTCCGTAAGACAAAGCACGGAGCATCTTCTCATCTCCTCCGACGTGGTCACCCTCAAACGAAGTAGATCCATCTTGTTGTCGAGCGAGCGAACGTTAGACAGAAAAAGAGCCGGCATCGGGGGTTTACCGGTTTTAGCGTCTGCCCGCAGTCTCGTCATAATTCCTGCACGGCAACCCCTCTTCTTTCCACGAGAGCACCGCTTTCTTTTCTTTCCCCTGGAGCGCATCTGCTTCCAGAAGGACGTTTTTAGCAGGTCCAATCTTCCGAGTTCTGATTTGAGTTCGTTGCTGATTTCAGCTGTGCCCTGTGGTAAATCCGCTCCGATTCTTAACAGATCAGTTCGGCTGTAATTCACCCGCAAAATACGCGCAGAGTCAGGTACAAAAACACTATTAAAATTACTAAAAACTAGGGATGAACCGGGAGCTCGTGAAGCTGCGGCTGCACTGAGCGCGGCCATCTTGCCATACCACTGAAGCGGCGGCGCGATCAATCTGCAGCTTCTGCTGCTGCTTGACATCCACAAAGTTCACAGAGACGTTTCCAGCTCGTAATTAATCCATATGAAGCCATCCTTGTCACCAGTCTTCGGCCGGCTGCCGTGTTATCTCCCGTGTTAGCTCCCGTGTTAGCTTCTGGAGCTAGCCAGGCCAGAGCCTGGCCGGAGGTGTTCGCGCGGCGGCCTGGCACGATCAGCGATAAATCCGCTGCTGCCTGAGACATCCACAAAGTTCACAGAGACGTTTCCAGCTCGTAATTAATCCATATGAAGCCATCCTGGTCACCAGTCTTCGGCGGCTCCCGGGCAGCTAACCTAAAATGGCGTCCGGTGTTCTACATTACTGTAATTTGTGACCGGAGACCCCAGTGACTGAACCTAAAATGGCGTCCGGTGTTCTACATTAATTTGTGACCGTGTAAACTGAAGACCTACTTCCTGTTGCCCAAGATTGCTCAGAAATGATCAGAAATGATCATTTTTATCATAATTATTATTTATAAAGCCTTTAAAACAACCACAGCTGCAACAAAGTGATGTACACATGAAATTAAGAACATTTAAACACAAAAAAAAAAAAAAAAAATTTTTTTTTTTTAATACAGTAATTTCATATTTTTATTAAATATGATACGTTCGTAGGTCCCGTTGTTCGTAGGTCGATGGAGTCGTAAGTGGGGGGTCACCTGTAAAGGTTCCAGACAAAGTCAAAAAGCCTTGATGCAAAAAAAATATTTAAAAGACAGTATCATTGATAGTCTTATACATAACTGGGTCACAAATGACCCCAGCACGGCAAGTGCGTGTTTTTTTTATACAAAATAAAGATTAAATTTAAATTAAAAAAAATTTTTTTTTAAATAAAGGTTCCAGACAAAGTCAAAAAGCCTTGATGCAAAATTTTTTTTTAAAGACAGTATCATGATTTAAAATTTAAAACGGGTCACTACGGACCCTAACACCGTAGGAGGGTTAA
>JBBPBX010023397.1:10036-20089 GCA_038048925.1 Garcialebias charrua | reverse complement strand
GGGTGTATTTTGCAAGAAAAACAATAAGCCCTCCGGTCACCTTAATTGTTACTTTTGACCTGTTGCCCGTGACGCACAACGCAATTGCCTCTCGCACAGTGAGATAAGGTGGCTAACTGTGGAGCTCAACGTTGCGAATGTTCCAGATTACAGAACAGTTTTTGGTGAATTAAAAAAAAGTTTTTTGTGAATAAAGTTGAGTAGACTTGCTACTTGTCAGATAACGGAAAACGTTGAACGTTGTATCGTTTCTGCTTCAGCACGAAGTAGCGGTTTAAGCAGCGAGGCAATGAAATACAACAGACACTGACAGGTCTCTGCGTCTGCCTTTCTCTGAAGAACTACTGAGCGGGAGGAGACAGCCAGGTGAGAAAAAACTGTTCTTATCTACCGATTCAGTATTTTTATCATACAGACAGTGGCTGCTGTTGTGCTATTAGCTAGCTGCTAGCTAACGACTTTGCTAGCAAAGCAAGAAAACTAAAGAATACCACTTAAATAAAAGTCCAACAAGGATATTCATTTAGAATTAAAAATAACTCACCCAAACTACCATAATAGATATAATATACTGTATGTAATAACCAATCAAGTTGCTCCTGTCCAATTAAAGCGTATGAAGGGGAAAAAACTCTATCCTGACTTTAAGTAAGTTTAGGGTCTGGTTTGCAGAGTATGGAGTTAAATTTGTTTCACATTAGACCTTTTACCAGTTGACGTCATCGCGCATGCGCACTCACATTTTTCGAGAATTAACCGGAAACTAGGGCTAACGTCAGAGTGTTTTCATTTCTGCCAACGGTCGCGGTGGGGAAAGATGACTTTTATTCTGTTTAGAATTGTTCGAGGCAACGTAAACGAGTAAAAGAAGAAGGTGAGACGTTCGTTTTACCAAGTCCCTCTAGGAAAGTCGAGTAAAGTGACTAAAAGAAGGAAGATGGCTTCAAGCGCTTCGCCGGCAGGACTTCACCCCGACACAAAACAGCAAAGTGTGTAATCGGCATTTTTTATCTGGCATGGCCAAACTCCGTGGATGACGTTCCTACATTACATCTTGGATATGGGAAACAGATACAGAGAACAACCTCCCACAGCTGAACAACATGCTACTGGACAGTTGATAAGCTAGCAGCTAGCAAGTTCTACTAGGCCTCGCTGTACCTCAGTCCACTGCCTGTGTTGAAGTTTCAACCTGTGACATGCAAGGAGATTCTTCCTTCAACCCCCCTGAAGAAATAACAGGCAAGGGCGTAGATTTCATCTCATTATTGGGGGGGACCATAAACAGGGAAAATTTTTAAGAGCAATTTTGGGGGGGTCGGCAAAGTTACAGTGAAATGTACCGTATTCTCCGGAGGAAAATACGCTCCGGTGTTTAATCCGCTTTGTCCAATTATTAACAATAAACAAGAAAAAAACATACACAATACGCCTCGGAGTTTAATACGCGTCATCACCACGCGACGCGTCAGCGCCTCATTTACCCTAATCAAGATGGCGGCGACAGAAGCAAGCGAGTACGAAGATCTTCACAAGGAAACACGGTAAAACAATTATTTCTTTGCGAGAAAAAAAAATATTTCTTAGCTGACTTCATAGCAGACGGGCTCCTGAGCTTAACGAAATGTTCAAATCAGCTGGATTTAAAAAAAAAAAGTTCGCTGAATTTTAGGCAGGCGCCAGGCGGGTCAAACCGGACGCTTTCTTTCTTTAAATTTAGCTAAATAAACGCTTAAAAAATATATTTCTGAGCTGACTTAATAGTAGACGTACTCCTGAGTTTAACGAAATGTTCAAATCAGCTGGATTTAAAAAAAAAAGTTCGCTGACTTTTATGCAGGCGCCAGGCGGGTCAAACCGGACGCTTTGTTTCTTTAAATTTAGCTAAATAAACGCTTAAAAATATATTTCTTACCTCACTATAGCAGACGGGCTCCTGAGCTGAACCAAATGTGAAATCAGCTGGATTTAAAAATCCGCGGTGTGGTTTATGAGTGGTATCTTGCAAACAAAAACAGCTACATCCACAGCAGGGAGCGGGCAGCGACAGAGTCAGTGTCCGACCAAAGGAGGCTTTTTTCGAACACAGCAAGTAGAAACTTCTGGAAGTGGCCCCTCTTCCTCTTCACTCTCTGAGTCCTCTGCTGGCTGCTGCCTACAGCGCCCATATAGCGGCCAAAAAAATGAAAAACGAAGAATCAGAGCGAAAAATGAGTCTAAAAATATGGGAAAAAATCCATAAATAATACTCTTCGGTGTTTAATACGCTGGGCATTCAAATGAGCAAAAATACTGCGTATTATAGTCCGGTTTTTACGGTAATGCAAAATGTACAGAGGGCAGTTTATCCAGACTGCATGCATATACTATGCAGAATAATCAGCAATAATATTGATTTAAATGGCATGTATTTAGTAGTCTTAATACTACTATTAATCAGTACAATAGTGACACTCATTATTCTTGTAAAAAAAATTAATATGTTCAATCTTTGCCACTTGTCATTTTGAGAATTTTGCAAAATAGGTCCCCTCTAAATATTGTTTAAATTTCAGTTTGGCTTGTATTCATAGATTGTTGTGGTCAGTGTCACTGATAATCTGGTACCACACCTTCCCAAAATCTTAAAGCTTAAAAAGAAAACAGTTTTCAAGGATAAGAAATACTTTAATGCAGGGGTCACCAAACTTTTTGAGACTGAGAGCTACTTCAGTGGGACCAAGAGGCACAAAGGTCCACTTGTTCGTTCTAAACAAATGTGCATGGTTCAACTTTAATTATAGTATTAATAATAATCGAAGCCAAGATGGCGGCTGAGCAGAGAGGACGTTTGTAGTCGGGCTCCTGCCTGTACTACCTCCAAAAGGAGTATTTGGAGAGCTTGTACTCGCAGTTTTTTGCACTGGATGTGCAGAGAGGAGCGCTGAAAAAGCTGCGGAAATTGGACTGGAACATCCATCCATCCATCCATCTTCTTCCGCTTATCCGGGGTCGGGTCGCGGGGGTAGCAGCCTAAGTAGGGAGGCCCAGACTTCCCTCTCCCCAGCCACTTGGAGCAGCTCCTCCGGGGGAATCCCAAGGCGTTCCCAGGCCAGCCGAGAAACATAGTCCCTCCAGCGCGTCCTGGGTCTTCCTCTGGGTCTCCTCCCGGTGGGACATGCCCGGAACACCTCACCAGGGAGGCGTCCAGGAGGCATCCTAACCAGATGCCCGAGCCACCTCAACTGGCTCCTCTCGATGTGGAGAAGCAGCGGCTCTACTCCGAGTCCCTCCCGGATGACTGAGCTTCTCACCCTATCTCTAAGGGAGAGTCCAGCCACCCTGCGGAGAAAACTCATTTCAGCCGCTTGTATCCGAGATCTTGTTCTTTCGGTCATAACCCAAAGCTCATGACCATAGATGAGGGTGGGAACGTAGATCGATCGGTAAATTGAGAGCTTTGCCTTTTGACTCAGCTCTCTCTTCACCACGACAGACCGGTACAGCGCCCGCTTCACTGCGGATGCTGCACCTATCCGCCTATCGATCTCACGCTCCAGTTTTCCCTCATTCGTGAACAAGATCCCGAGATACTTAAACTCCTCCACTTGGGGCAGGACCTCCTCCCCGACCCGGAGAGGGCATGCTACCCTTTTCCGGCTCAAGACCATGGCCTCGGATTTGGAGGAACTGATCCTCATCCCGGCCGCATCACACTCGGCTGCAAACCGCTCCAGTGAAAGTTGTAAATCACGAACTGATGAAGCCAGTAGGACCACATCATCTGCAAAAAACAGAGAAGCGATTCTAAGGTCACCAAAACGGATCCTCTCAACACCTTGGCTGCGCCTAGAAATTCTGTCCATAAAAGTTATGAACAGAATCGGTGACAAAGGGCAACCTTGGCGGAGTCCAACTCTCACCGGAAACGAGCCTGACTTACTGCCGGCAATGCGGACCAAGCTCTGACACCGGTCGTACAGGGACCTAACAGCCCTTATCAAAGGGCCTGGTACCCCATACTCCCGGAGTACCCCCCACAGAACCCCCCGAGGGACGCGGTCGAATGCCTTCTCCAAGTCCACAAAGCACATGTAAACTGGTTGGGCAAACTCCCACGCACCCTCCAGGACCCTGCTGAGGGTGTAGAGCTGGTCCAGTGTTCCACGACCAGGACGAAAACCACACTGCTCCTCCTGAATCCGAGGTTCGACTATCCGACGGACCCTCCTCTCCAGAACCCCTGAATAGACCTTACCAGGGAGGCTTAAGAGTGTGATCCCCCTATAGTTGGAACACACCCTACGGTCCCCCTTTTTGAATAGGGGAACCACCACCCCAGTCTGCCAATCCAAGGGAACTGCCCCCGATGTCCACGCGATATTGCAGAGTCGCGTAAGCCAACACAACCCTACAACATCCAGAGCCCTAAGGAACTCCGGGCGAATCTCATCCACCCCCGGAGCCTTGCCACCGCGGAGCTTTTTAACCACCTCGGCGACCTCAGCACCAGAGATCGGAGAACCCGACCCAAAGTCCCCAGGCTCTGCTTCCTCAGTGGAAGACGTGCCAGTAGGATTGAGGAGGTCTTCGAAGTATTCCGCCCACCGACTCACAACATCCCGAGTTGAGGTCAGCAGCACGCCACCTCCACCATAAATGGTGTTGGTCTCGTACCTCTTTCCCCCCCTGAGACGCCGGATGGTGGACCAGAATCGCCTCGAAGCCGTACGGAAGTCATTCTCCATGGCCTCTCCGAACTCCTCCCACGCCCGAGTTTTTGCCTCAGCAACCACCCGAGCCGCATGCCGCTTGGACTGCCGGTACCTATCAGCTGCTTCCGGGGTCCCACAAGCCAAAAAGGCCCAATAGGACTCCTTCTTCAGCCTGACAGCATCCCTCACTGCCGGTGTCCACCACCGGGTTCGAGGGTTGCCACCACGACAGGCACCAACAACCTTGCGGCCACAGCTCCGATAAGCTGCCTCGACAATAGAGGCGCGGAACACGGTTCAAAGCTCTCCCGGAGGTGGGAGTTAAAGCTCCGTCTTACGGGAGACTCTGCCAGACGTTCCCAGCAGACCCTCACAATACGTTTGGGTCTGCCAGGTCTGACCGGCATCCTCCCCCACCATCGGAGCCAACTCACCACCAGGTAGTGGTCAGTTGACAGCTCCGCCCCTCTCCTCACCCGAGTGTCCAAGACATGCGGCCGCAGATCAGATGAGACGACAACAAAGTCGATCATCGAACTGCGACCTAGGGTGTCCTGGTGCCAAGAGCACATATGGACACCCTTATGCTTAAACATGGTGTTCGTTATGGACAATCCATGACGAGCACAGAAGTCCAATAACAGAACACCACTCTGGTTCAGATCAGGGGGGCCGTTCCTCCCAACCACACCCCTCCAGGTCTCACTGTCATTGCCCACGTGAGCGTTGAAGTCCCCCAGTAGAACAAGGGAGTCCCCAGGAGGCGCACTCTCCAATACCCCCTCCAAGGACTCCAAAAAGGGTGGGTAGTCTGAGCTGCCGTTTGGTGCATAGGCACAAACAACAGTCAGAGCCCGTCCCCCCACACGTAGGCGAAGGGAGGCTACCCTCTCGTTCACCGGGGTGAACCCCAACGTACAGGCACCAAGATGGGGGGCAACCAGTATGCCCACTCCTGCTCGGCGCCTCTCACCAGGGGCAACTCCAGAGTGGAAGAGTGTCCAACCCCTCTCAAGGAAACTGGTTCCAGAGCCAGAGCCATGCGTTGAGGTGAGTCCGACTATTTCTAGTCGGAACCTCTCAACCTCACACACTAGCTCAGGCTCCTTCCCCACCAGAGAGGCATGCGCGTAGGCAAGGGGGGTTCGGGGGGTTCGAACGAACCGCCCACTTTTAAAGGAGAAGTTGACAATGCTAAACTAATGTGTCTGGATAGCTCAACTGATAAAGCGTCTGCCTTGAGTCCCAAAGCTCGTGGGATCAAGTCCGGCTTGGTACAACGTTTTTTTTTTTTTTTTTATTCATTCCAAATTAAAAAAGCACAAGAAAACTATTTACAAAACAGCAAGGAATAAAACAATGCATTAAATGAAAGGAATCAGACGAAGAAAATAATCTTATCTGCCCCTTCTCAAACTATTTTTTTTTTCAAACACTCGATTCAAACAACTAATTTTACAGTTGTCTTTTATTGGATAAAAAAAGTGCCTGTGAAGAAAGAAGAATGTGTTAACCACAGGCTGTGGTTAACACATTCTTCTTTTTTTATCCAATAAAAGAGTGTTTGAAAAAAAAATAGTTTGAGAAGGGGCAGATAAGATTATTTTCTTCGTCTGATTCCTTTCATTTAATGCATTGTTTTATTCCTTGCTGTTTTGTAAATAGTTTTCTTGTGCTTTTTTAATCTGGAATGAATAAAAAAAAAAAAACATTGTACCATGCAGGACTTGATCCCACGAGCTTTGGGACTGAAGGCAGACGCTTTATCAGTTGAGCTATCCAGACACATTAGTTTCACATTGTCAACTTCTCCTTTAAAACAAACCGCCCCCCACAAAATTCTGGCTACGCCCATGGAGGTGACATTCCATGTCCCAATGGCCAGCTTCTGTAGCCGAGGATCAGACCGCCAGGGTCCCCGCCCTCGGCCACCACCCATCTCACATTGCACCCGACCCCATTGGCCCCTCCCACAGGTGGTGAGCCCATGGGTTTAAAACATGCTAACATTTTTATGCTCAGCAGCTGCAATTGATTATAGTGAATAAAAGTTAAAACATAATAAAAGTTGATGTTTCTTTACATATTTTGTGCATTGTTAGTGGGTTTGCGAGGGGGGCCTCGGCCAGAAGCTAATGCTGTTTGGGTGGGGGGGGGTCATGGCATGGAAAAGTTTGTGAACCCCTGGAATGTATCCAGCAGAGTGCACATGAAGACTAATTTCAAATTGTGACAGTTCACTTGAGGTTTCACTTTCAACACAGCTGAAGCAGGGAGCAATACTGTGAAACATTTTCCTGAACAGAAAATGATAATTTTTTTCTAACTGATCTGTAAAACAAATCAACAATAATAAATGATCTTCAATCCTCCAATCTGCTTGTCATTGTAAGTGCCTCTCAAGTTAGCAAGCTAACATTTAGATAACCTAGCGTAGGTTGTTGCCTTGTAAAACTTTATCCAAAACAATAAATCTAGTGTAGCGGTAAATATATATCAGAGTTAGTAACGCTATCTTTGTTGTCCTCAATAAAATACACGGCTTGTCTGAAATCTTTACTTTTCTGCTAAGAAAAATAAACTACTGCGGTCAATACAAATTAGACCTTCACCATACGTGACTGTTTAAACAATGAACAGGGAAGCTGTTTCTTTGTTGAACTTATTATTTTTTAACACACTTGATAACTTTATGGTGAATAGTAGAGAACAAAAAATATAAATGCATGTTCGGAAGGCTGTTTTCATGACCGGTGCACCACTTGTAAACTCAGTGTGGGATTGGGTATAGAATGGATTTGATTAGCTTAGCTTTATGGTTGCTAACAGCTGCGCTAAATGAACAAGCCCTGCTCCACTCGCTATTTTTCTTAGATTCTTGGGGGTAGACAAAGACAAAAAAAAAAAGTTACCGTATTCGCCGTTGTAAAATACGCACCGGTGTTTAATACGCTTTGTCGAATTATTAACAATAAACAAGAAAAAAATGCACACAATACGCTTCGGTGTTTAATACACGTGTAATAATATTAGGCGGTAAGGTATTTAAACACTTACGGGGCCACCATTATTGTAATAATATAGGACTTATTGGTCAGTTTACTGACTTACCTATATTTTAGAGAAGTTGGAGCAGACTTGATCTGACCCAAATCCTTCGCGAGTTCAACCTTTTTCCGGTATTAAATTGCTTTAAAGTGATTAGCCAAAAATGTAATTTCACGAGAGACTTCAATTTATGTTGGTCCACCAGAAAATAGACCTTTTATTGAAATTATCATAAAAGTACATTAAACATTTGTATCGATATTAGCTCTGATCTACTAAAATACGTTGACAAGAATTCAAATTAAAATCAAACAGACAGTTAGGAACTTTTCTGTTGGCACATTTACTTGACAGATTAATGGCTTATGAAAAAGAAGAAATAGGAGGAAGATTAAAGATTGAAAGCTAAGATAACAGAAGTTGATTATTTTGAAACAAACAGGGTGGCAACCTTTCCCATACAGGTCTCAGCTGGGCTTCTCACACGTTCAGAACACAATCAACGCCTCGTTACCTGTTGACGATACGTCTTGGAGATAAGAGTTGAAGTTTTGTGGACACTAACGGACTGTGTTGTCCAGTTCACATCCAGATAACTTCCGCGCGTGTGTGCTGAGTCAGACGAGCAAGAAGGACGCTTCTCCCGGCAGGAACAGAGCCAATCGCACTGACTGATTTTCAAAATAAAACTTCAGAAAACAAATTCTTTCAGAAATGATTGTTTTGAGACACAGTAGGCTTTACTGTAACTCCGGCTGAATACGTAGGTCTAATTGACACAATGACCAGAACGTTTCCAGCTTTTTCCAGAGGAAAAACCAGTTCTTAGGAAGTTCTTCCCTCCGACACTAAAATCAAAAACGGAAGTGGATCTTTATATGGGAGGCGGGGTCTCCCCACCTCCTCAATAACTATTGGCTGGTTTAACAAAACAACGGATGGATTTTTCATCCCATAGGCCGAAGGTCTCTGAAGGACAGTAGGAAAACTGTTTACATAAGCAGCCAGATGGACTGGCCCGTGAGATGGAGTTTTGTCTAGCTCGGAGACAAAACAGAAAAGTAAGTGAACAGCTTTTACCCTGACTCATGCCTTAGATTCAGAGCACACTGTAATGTAGAATAAACCAGCAGAAGGTCAAACTAATGAAAGTAACAGATCATCATTAAAATGACAAAAATATACTGTTGACCAATTCTGAATTAACACACATTAAAAAGAAAGTTCAATCTCCTTCTCACTTTTTTCTGCACCTCCCCTGTGAAGACTATTTTTCTTGGCGACTTAAATATCCACGTGGACAATTCTTCTTCACCTCTGGCAACAGATTTTAAGTCTCTTCTGGACTCTCTTAATCTCACTCAACATGTTGACGCCCCTACGCACAGCAGGGGGCATACTCTGGATTTGGTGATTACAGACACTGTACTCATCAATAACTTATCTGTATATGACCTGGGTGTCTCAGACCACAGGGTCATCTCCCTGGAAGTGCCTTCATCTTCGCCTGCTTCAAATCCAAAACGACCCATCCAGTTCCGTGACCTTAAAAACATTTCCCTTGATGTTCTGTCTGCTGATCTTCACACCCTGACCGCTGTCAATCATTCATCTGCAGATGACTCTGTGGATTACTACAACCAATCTCTTCGGGAGCTCCTGGACCTACACGCCCCCTTAAAGACAAGACTGGTGTCTTTCTCGCGCTCAGCTCCTTGGTACACTGATGAGCTGCGCAAGATGAAGGCAACTGGCCGTGCTATTGAGAGACGTGTAAAATCATCTGGTCTGTCTGTGCATAAGCAGGCATATAAAGAACATCAGAAAGCATACGCCTATTCTCTTAAAGAAGCACGCTCCAAATATTATTCTAACATCATCAACACCTGCCCTGGAAACTCTAAACAGCTCTTCTCCACAATCACTCGTCTGCTTAATCCCATTAAGCAAACTCTTGAGGACTCTGCTCAAAAATGCGACCTGTTTCTTTCATCTTTTAAAACCAAAGTTGACACTATCAGATCTCAGCTCCACAACCTCCCCGTTCTCAGTGTGCCACCCACCCGTCTGCATTCTGGGACCCTAAACAGCTTTGACGAAGTTGTTCAGAGTGAGGTGGAGGCCATCATCAAGAAAATGAAGCCTTCATCCTGCGCCCTGGATCCTTTCCCCTCTTCTCTCATAAAAACCAATCATTCTGCAATAGGCCCACTTATCACTCAAATAATAAATCAGTCTCTACAATCTGGTCATGTTCCACTGCCTCTAAAAACCGCCATCATTAGGCCTCTTCTGAAAAAATCTAATTTGG
>JBBPBX010023396.1:13504-33413 GCA_038048925.1 Garcialebias charrua | reverse complement strand
CAAAGGGTTTATGTACGCCTTCAGGAGGGATGTGATGATGCAAGAAATAATCTCAACCTTCTGAACGGTCACAGAAGGATCAGACAACTCAAACAGCAGCTTTGGTAGGAGGCCCACACTGTGCATGACCACGGCATTCCTGCTGTCACTGTTCAGAATGCAACGAGTGAAGTAGAAAAAGCACTGATATCAATCACAATCCCATACCACAGACAGAAAATCAAATTCAGCAATCCAACACACAATCTCTCTTCAACCTCCCTCACTGATTCTGTTGAACGTTCCCTCGACTATTTCTGTTCTACACCTTTGTGATATTGATGATAGGTTTATGCGGGGGTTGACAGAACAGCCAATAAATTCTTTAATTCCGAACAAGACCCTTTTGTTGTGTTACATAACTTGCTGGCTGTGTAATTTAGCAATACATTGATGAGAACTACTAAATACTCTGTGATATCCAGTCACATGCTGTTAATTGAGGAAATTACCTTGAGGATTTCAGGTTTTCAGCAAAATGGTTTAGAACTGAGAGTTCCAGATTGTCTGATGTATTTTTCCAGACCTGGAACACAGCATAATATGATACAAATAATTATCTAAATAAATACAGTACTTGGACCCAGGTTATTTAATTTGTATGTAAATGACGGTTAATGTGTCGGACTTTTTTAGATGCATTTTATATGCAGACGACACAACATTTATTTGTAAGGGTGATGATACAGAACAAATGCTGGAGTTAATACAATCAGAATTTGTGAAAATCCAAAATTGGTTTCGTCTAAATAAGTTATCATTAAATCTGGATAAAACTTATTACATGATACACGACACAACATTTATTTGTAAGGGTGATGATACAGAACAAATGCTGGAGTTAATACAATCAGAATTTGTGAAAATCCAAAATTGGTTTCGTCTAAATAAGTTATCATTAAATCTGGATAAAACTTATTACATGATACACAGCAACAGAAAAACAGATGTTCACGCTCCATTTTTGGTAGATGGAACTGAAATTTGTAGTTAGTGAGGTGACATTTTTGGGTGTTATTATCTATGAGAAATTAACATGGAGACCTCACATAAACAATTTGAGAACAAAAATATCTAGATCGATAGCAGTTCTGTATAACGTAAGAGAGTTATTCACTGATAAAGCAATGTTTATGTTGTATAATGTAATAGTTGTTCCTTATTTGGTTTACTGTATTGAAGTCTGGGGTAAAGCGTGTAAAACTATAACTAATCCTTTGGTCATTTTACAGAAAAGAGCTGTACGAATTATTATGAAAAAAACTATAGATATACGTCAACTACTTTATTTTATCAACTGAAAATTTTGAAGTTCTATGATTTGGTTAATTATAACATTATTTTTGCTTATGTATAAGGCACATAAAGGCATGTTGCCCGTTAATATTCATACAAATTTTGTCAAAAGAGAGAGTGTATGTTTTCTTAAAGGAAGTGAGATGTTTGTGAAGCCTTATTTTAGTAGCAGTTTGAAGGAACGATCCACAATAATTCAGGGAATAGGATTGTGGAATGGTTTGGAAGATACAGTTAAGAATGCCAGATCACTGTATACATTTAAGAGACTGATAAAGACGAGTTTCTTGGAAGAATATGGAAATCGTTAATATATATCTACTTAATTTGTTGTCTGATTTGATTAAGATGTTTGAGTTTTTATGTTTTTAATTTAGCTAGATTGTTATTGTCTTTGTGAATTACATTTTTTATGTATAATTTGATTTACATTAGAAGTAAAAAGGGGCAGTTTTCACAAGACTAGTTCTTCTTCTGCCACCTTTCATTTTATTTTATTTAAATTTTTTGATTGTATTGTATTGAAAATTGTCATGTTTTTAAATGAAATGAATACATTTTCCCCCAAAAAAATTAAAAAATACTGTTTTATTAAAAATATATAACTTTTATATTAGCTTAATATTTATAACAAAATGTGTTGCTCACCTCCAGGTCACACAGCAGAGCTTGAAAAGCAGGGGTGTTCTGTAAACAACCAGAACCATAGCTCAGCTCTGCTGAACTCGAAAGACACAGAGCCATCTGTAGAGTTCGATGGCTGACAAGACTGCTCTTCATCTTCAGTAGGAAAGCTAGCAGCTACAAAGAAAATATAAATTATGCAATTAAAAAAAATGTTAACAAGCGTGAGATGGTTTTGTTTTATTTTGTCTGCATCAAAATCTGCATGCGAGCTGAAAAACCTTGTATCCGTTGATGCGATTCATTTCCTGCTGCATCGCAGAGTTGGTCTCCAGCACAGAAAGAAGAACTTTAACAGCAGCGTACATAGCACCGTCATCTGGTGCCATTGCAATTAGGCTGAGAACAACTGCAGGCCCCCCAACATACAAAAATCCATTGGAAGCAGACCTTGGAATGAACGTTCGCTGACCTAAAATGAAGTGGCCCCACAGATTCAAAATAGCACTCATAACAGTACTGTGCAAAAATAACTTTTTGAAACCCTATTTTGTTTACCAAAATGTCCAATCAGGGCAGCTCCAATGGTACGAGCGGTCCCACACAGGTGCTGGCTGATGTTATGAGCAAGAAAAACAGGTGTGCAGTTATCCCGAGATGCTATCGCCATCTGTAATTACAGACAATTACCACTTTGTACCAAAACAACAGAAACATCTGCTCAACAAGGATTCACATGGCCCTGACCTCTTTCGCAATCAGTCTGCAATCCACCTCATTGTAATCCTCTCTGATCTGCACCACAGTTGTTAAGGAAGAAGCTGCAGCATTTATGCCAAATGATATCCTCTCTTCAGGAACCAGCCTGAGTGGGACAGGCTCAGCATTTGGATCAGGATCTGCATACAAACAAGAGTTACTTAAATGTTGTAAAAAAAATAATAAAAATTAAATAGAAATATAAAAATAAATTAATGATCTGCAGCACTATCATTTTCTCATGCATACATAATTACTTGGTTTACAATAGTATTTTACAAAAGAAATAAACCTAAAACAATGTATTGTTGAAAAATGCCAATTAAATATGCCTTTGTTCAGAATTTAGTGAAAAATGTTATTGGATTCTGGAAATAAACAAAACACTATTCAAATCAGACTGCACCCTAACCTGAATTCTTACTTCAAAATGAACAAAAACCAGTTTAAACGTCTTGTGAAATAGTTCACCAATTAGATCTTGCACATTACCAGTGTTGTGCAGGGTCTGGAAGTTGCCCATGTATGAGGTGCCTTGTGCGTAAACAACGCCAACAGATTCTGAGTTCAAAGCCTCTTCAAGGAGGTAACAGGGACCCATTCTCCACACTAGAGCAGCATGTTCCTTCCACAGAGCTGGTGTCCCTATCAGCCCATACACATCGACCACAGTTGTGGGGTCCATGGAGATGCATTGACCCGGGAACGGCTGAATATATTTAATCTGATGGGACAATTAAAGTTTTACAATGTGATTTTTTAAAAACACTACATTTAAGTTAAAATTTGATCAGTAGAAAATAAGTTTCATCTTATACCTTTCCTGTTCCTACTGCCTTGCCATTGAAATAGGCTGTGGTCAGACAGCTTTTTTTTACATCTTTGGCCATGACAACAGCCAAATGATGCCACTGGCCAGGGACCAGCAAGCTGGAGCAACGAAGCCTTAGAGATACGGGCAAAGACGTTGGAGTGGAAACTTCTGGATCCATCATATCTGTCAAACAGTCAAAAATGAGGCCAACATTGTGCTATAATTTAACGATCTCACTATTGTGCAGTTCTACTTCAGCCCATAATGAGCCCTAGCTGACACATCTGACAACAAGCAAGCTAAACAAATGTTGCATGAAGCCCATAAAGTGTAAACAGAGACCAACTTTCATCTCTCTTACCAAGATATGAGAATGCTTCTTCTTCTGTGGAGATGACAAGACAGCCATCACAGGCTGAGAAGGAGATGGACAAACAGATGTACGGTTGTTCAGTTCGGGACATGTGGCGTACCACCGTCAGCAGGCGGATTGGGTGGGAATCACAAGCCGAACTGAACCTGTTGATCTGGAACCAGCAGGAAAATGAGAGCCCAGCTGCGGGTGGAAAACCTCTGCATTCTACAACACAAGAGAGATTTGACATTTTATTCAGAAAAATGAAAAGGTAAATGGTGCGACTTGTCACTTACCTCCCCCGATTCCGCCAGTTGAGATTGCATCAGCAGTCACTCCTTTAACTGTGGCCAAAGAGGGCAAGAAAAGGCAACTACAAAAAAAAGTCAAGAAATTAAAAACTACTGTAAGTGTTTTTACCAGTAGGTCTTGCTGCAAATTTGAAATGTCGTTTTAATGCACAGTTACAACTTTAACTCTTTTCATCTTTTTTTTTTCAATAAAGAAAAATATTTTTTTTTAAACAAAAAAACAATTGATATTATCTTTTTGGATACATTTTTTTTACAGCAGGACTACACAGAAACTCTATTAAAACACTAACCCATATCCACTTTCACTCATGTCGAACTCCACAAATGCAGGTGAGGAGGAGATTTTGTGTGGTCTGAATGTGCGTGGCGCTGTCATGGACACCAGACTCACAATCTGGTGGACTGGAATTGCGTTCCCAAAAGAGGTTGTAGGTTGTAACAAGCTGAAAGTCCTTTTCAGCACCTTTCTTGATGATTCAGCATCTGCCTTTGTGCTCTCAACTGGTTTGAACAACACAAATTAAGTTTAATGAGTAAACGACTTTTCAACTAAAATAACAGAACAGAAATGCTAACTTATAGCAAAAGAAACATGAACCATTTGAATTGGGTGTCCTTGCTGCTGGGTTAAACTCTGGTTGCACTTGCTTGGTTGTTTTATTCTCCAAGCACAAGAGAGGACCCCTTAAACACAGGAACGTTCTGAGAGACAAGAAGTAAGAAATCCATGTCAAATGCATAATACTTTTCACTGTCATTAAAAAAAACATACACTGAGCATGGCTGACCTGAAGTCGGAATGTGAGATGGCCTGGGAAGAGAGCTTCTCCAGAATTCTTGTCACAGGTAGATGTAACGGATGGTTTGGAGATAGCAACATGCTCCAACAGTGAGCCAGCAGAGTGGAGACCAGCCCCCCCTCGCACATTATCTGGCGGTTTCGCTCAGATTTGACCATAGCCTGAATGTGGAACACTACTGACAACTGGACTTCTATAGAGAGCTGGACGAAAGGGAGAAAAAAACATGACTTTTCCTCTTTTCGTTATTGAAAGGGTAATAAAATAAGACAATTTCAACCTTTAAAAACCATAACTTACACTAAAAACTAAGGATGCACCGATCCACATTTCTCACTTCCGATCCAATACTGATACTATTCAGGTATGTGACTGTATAACGAAACTTTTGCACCCAAACTATTCATTTTAACATTGTGTAAGATAAACCCAATGAAGACACTTTTAAGCCTTACAATAGGGAACTCACTGATTTTAACAGTACACAGGACAGGAGGCAATTATACCACACACATGTCCTCCTTACTCATGGTGCAGCTGAAAAAACTAAAAAATCGCTAAGCATGATGGGAAAGACAACACAGCACCCCCCTTAACCAATAAGAGAGTGGATTATAGCTGGAAAACAGATTTAGCTGGAAAACTTTTCCAGCTAAATCTGGAAAACTAAAAACAACAGTAGCTCATGGCTCACTGCTAAAGCTGGAAAACTAAAAAAACGCTAAGCATTATGGGAAAGACAACAAAATCCACTCTCTTATTGGTTAAGGGGAGTGGCTGTGTTGTGTTTCCCATCATGCTTAGCGCTTTTTTTGTTTTTTCAGCTTTAGCTGGACAAACTATTGGTTATAACTATTGGTTATAATGGGAAAGACAACAAAATCAACTCTCTTATTGGTTAAGGGGAGTGGCTGTGTTGTCTTTCCCATCATGCTTAGCGCTTTTTTAGTTTTTTCAGCTGCACTATGAGTAAGGAGAACATGTGTGTGGTATACTGTAATTGCCTCCTGTCCTGTGTGCTGTTAAAGTCAGTGGGTTCCCTTTTGTAAGGCTTAAGAGTGTCTTCATTGGGTTTATCTCACACAATGTTAAGAAGTGCAGTCACAGAATGTGATTGAACACAAGTGCTCTTTGAAGCTGGATCGGAAAAGTACCGGCAGGTTTGATCCGATACCCGATACTTAAATAATGCTGGTATCGGATACCGATACCGATACTGGATCGGATCGGCCCCATCCCTACTAAAAACCAAATCATGGAAATATGTTGTTAATCATGCTAAAGCACAAGCACAAGGTGGGGTGACATGATATTGGAACTATGCATAAAGTGGCAGAGTAGCTACTCAGCTTTGATTTTTTTGTACACAGATGCTTCGAATAATTAATGTATAAAAGTATTTTTTAATAAAATAGTTCTCTGCAGTGCATCGCAGTTTTCGGGTGGAGAAAGGAGGGGTCAAACGCCGACGCATTTTTATGACGTAATGTATTGAACGCACATTGTAAATAACTATGGCAGAGAATATACAAACCGAGGAATTAAGCAATTTAAGTGAAGATTTGAGCGATTTGTCTTCGGTTTGGGAAGCCGAAGTTAGTTCGATTGATGAACAAGAAACAGCTGGTTCTAATTTTAGGTCTGCAGCCGTATTTATTTGTTCCTTACCGTTCAGTGAATGAGGTGGAGCGAGGGGGACTCCGACATTTCAGATGAGCAAAGTTCCGAGGGTGACGGGCTGGAACCCGGTCGTAGTCGTCTACAGGGCTGGCGATGTTAGGACACCCAAATGCGACTCAACGTACCGGCATTTTTCAAGTTATACAAAAGAAAATAAGGCGATATTGAAAACAATGACACTGTGTGCTAATAGCAGCAGCAGACAGAAACTTCATGTCTCTACGTCACGACGTCGCATGCGAAAGTACCCGGATGTCCCGTGACGAAACACGGCGCCAATTTCAAAATCACTTTTAAATCAAATTTTCATTTATTTATCATTTTGCTTGTAAAAACTAACATAGTTGAATGATAAAACATATATATGTTGTTTCACTTTATGCATAGTTCCAAAATCATGTCACCCCACCTTTAAAACACAATAATGACTTCAGCTCTTGGCAAACTGAAATGTATAGATGAGACAAATAAGGCCAGTGAACTAAAACAACAGGGACTCCACCTACTATGACAACATACCTGTGGGTCTTCAGGACTGAACACATGAGGAAGGAGAGTCATAATAACTCGAATGGCTCCTGGATGAAAAATAATCTGATCAAATGAGAACCTACTATAAAAAGAGAGAACTATGTAAATACTCATGACATGATATATAAATGTTATTAATAAGTCAGGATTATAGCATTTTCAAACAATTGCAAATACCTACCTGTACTGAGACTCCATGCTGACTGTGGGACTACTGGGTGCAGTGATTTTGTCCTCGTTGGACTGGAGACCTGATCCTGGCAGAAACTGTCCTGAATTGACTCCTTCATTTCTTGCTGGTCCATGTAATTTATCTTTTTCTTCATCAAACTCATTGTCAGGCTCTTCCCCAGATTGTAAACTTTGAGGCGTATAGGTCCCTGAGGCGAAGTCGTCGAGGTTGGAGAGCAGTCTTACACACATCTGAAGGGTGACTGGCAAATTTGGCTGCAGTGAGTTAGAGGCACAGGTAGCTTCTGCCAACTCAACAAACTGGAAAAAGCTCTTTCGAGAAGTCTGTTTTTCCTCTTCTGTCCTGGGACCAGAACACCTCCCTCCATCCCATGTTTCACTCTCGAGGGCTTCAGTGTGGAAGCAGCCCAGTTGGAGTAGAGCATCTGCCAGCCTTTCATAAAAGCCACCGGCCTGAAAATGGTGTGCATTTACATCATGCAGATGCACAGCCAAAGCCAGGATGCGCAGCACTAGGAGGAGGAGTTCCAGCAGCTGTTGATGTCCTACATTCTTCCAAACTTCTCCGTTTGGTGGCTTAGACAGTGCTCCTTCCATGTCCACAACCACAGACAGTAGTCCAGTGAAGCCTCCTGACTTCCTAAAGGCTTCCCAACTGTTGGGGCTCTCCAGGACCCTCAGCACAGACTAGTGAGACAGACCACCAAGACACTGAGGATGCTGGCTTAAATACACTCAAAATACATACGCTGTAACAAACTCTGATTTCTTTGTTTTTGATTTGTTCAGTCTTGGCTTGTAAAAAAAATATTTCTGGTCAATTAAAACAATGTCATGAAAAATAGATGAAACATATAGATAAATCATAAATCATTTCTGGTAACTAGTTTTTGGAGGTGAACAAAATTACATTAGCTTTATTGAATTTAGAGAGCTAATCCATCAGGTAGGTAATGTGTGAGACAGAACGTAGAGTGAAATGTGATTAACTGAAACTGGAGTAATCACAATGGCTCTCAACACTTGCCAGCCCAGGTCGTAGCCAATCTGATTGCCACCTGCTATAACCGTGTTAGCACGAAGAACACGCACATACACACACGGGCTCGTGAAGGCAGGCACAAGTGCAGACACTTGCGCGCAGGGAGAACATGCACAAGTAAGTGCTCCTCTTGCTGCCATCTATAAAAATGGACACATACAGTAGGTGTGTAACTCATTTAGGCTTTAATAAGATCTCTGTCCCATTCACTGATCTGATAGACGTGGTAATCGTCAGAGGGCCACAGCACAGAGCTGCTGGCCTAATCAAATCGGTCCGGAGTTAACAGCTAAACCAGTTTTAGCAAATCAATCTGCATTTGTCTGTAATGTAATCAAAGTCCCACATGCTGAGAAAATAAATTCACAAGCTTATCATGCTTTAAGTGCATTACAATTTGTTCGAATTGAATGTACAGGGAAACTGCATATCTAAGTGTTTCTGGACCTGTGTGTGTGTGTTCAGCTCTCTGGGATTGTCAGCGCATGCATATTTTAAGTACCTGCAAAAGATCCTGCTTTAAGCCAAGTTCCTGCTGTGTGGAGGAGCAGAGGGCTCCGATAGCTGTGCTCATGAATTCATCCGGGTTAATTTCAGCTAGCTGCTCCAAAATGCAGAGCGTGGGACCTCGATACTGATCATCATCCAAAAATATCTTTATGAAGGGAATCATTCCAAGATCTCGCACCAAAACTGGGACAAACATGAAGAAAAATTACAACTAAAGAAAATAAAAATACAGATAAAAAAATAATAATAATATATTAAAAAACTGGAAACAATTTTACCTGTATTTTTGATAGAACGTAAAGTAAAGGTTGAAACAACTTGAAGCATACAGGCTGTGAGAAGTTTCTCACTGTCCTCCACACAAGGCAGCTGCTGGGAATCTAAAATTAGTTAAAACGTAAAAAAAATGAATTTAAGTTACTAATTTATACTATTTTGGCAAATTAGGTTTAGCCATATCATCAGACAGGTGCAAAGGTTGACATCAATTTTAGGTTAACTACAATTAGTTTGTCAGCCTTTTGCAGTTGTATAATCAGGATTAGACAAGAGGTCAGAGGTCAGAGGGAAAAATGTGTAGATTTTTTACTTAGTTTAGAGGGAGCTGCTCCACCAGCTTTCCTCAAGATCTTTGCTCTTCTGCGAAGTTCTCCAAGCAGCAGTTCTTGTAACTTACAGTCACTTAGCACCTCTGCTAGCATGGCACTCTGCACAATCATCCTACAGAAGAAAAAAAATATATAATTTATTCAAGAGGGAAACACTGAGCAGAAACAAAACTACAATGCACTTTCCAGTTGTTTATTGGTCCTCAACTAAAATGTTAAACTTCATTGTTAAAACTGACCAACTTGTTCAACCTTAGAGAACATAAACCCTGACTGGAATGGACGACACCGTTCTCCTAAATAATTTTTATGCTGAGATATTTGAACTTTCAGGGAAAACACAAACTGCTTACTTGTAAAAGAACTGGAGAGCCCCCACACTAAATTCTGTCCCACCGACTCCACCAGCCAAAGTCCCCGCACAGCTCTGCTTCAGTACAACCAGAAGAGCACGCAAGGTCTCATGGGGAATGTAGTTAAGCTTAAATATCACCTGTCAAGGTAAACCAGCACTGAAACCAGATCTTGGGGAGAAAAAATAAAGAGAAGGAGAGCACAGTGACCTTTCTGTCACGGATTCATACCATCTCTAGCAAAGAAAAGAAGAGTTTGTGGACAGGTGCCGGTTTACACCACACGCAGGCAGCTAGCTGGGCCATTGATTGGACAGTCCACTCCAAGAGGAAGAAGTTAGCTGTGTTCTTCTCCCATATTCTCTGTAGGGTTTGAATGAGCTGACAGCACAGGAGACAATCCTGGGAACGTAGCAAAGTCGTCTGCAGCAGGTGGAAGGCAGAAAGGTTCTTCACCGTTAAACCTGGGAGTTAAAGAAACATGCCATTAGCCTTAACTTTAAAAAAAAAAGGTTTTGTTCTTTTAAAACTATCTATAACAATTATAAAATGCACAAATGTTGGTATAATATTTTACGCGATTTTACTCTGACAAGGTCAAACACAGAGTGTCACTTTTACAATGCGGCACATGCAGTTTCAGTATAGTCAACTGAGTTATATGTGCACTGATCGAATAAAAACAAACAGATTTACATCCACGGATGCAAAAAATGAAACGTAACCTGCTGTGATGGAGTTTGTTTGCTGCATTGTCAAAATATTTAGAGGAAATTTTAGATTTCCAAGGCCAAAACACACTTTTCTTTGTTGGAAATAAACACAGAGCTGGTTAGTAACAAGTTTCATTTTCACACCTAAAACTTCATTAGAATCGTATTAAGTTAGCAAAACAGTGTCTTGTCTGTCTACTGGAACCAAAGCTGCTCTTTAATGTGATAGATGACTGTTGAGTGTGTTCTACTGCGCATGTTTATTATGTATGCTCTATTTATGAGTGTTGGATTGAAGTGTGTGTGTGCATATGTGATAGATGGCTGGTTGCTGCAGGCCAGTGGTGAATGAATGTGGGGCACCCTAACAGAGTTAGAAGGGGAGCCTCCACTTCATCATCCCAGACATAATCACCTCAGTTTCCTGTTAACTTGAGGGGTGCTGTGGACTGCAGAGGGGCAGCAGTATGGGGAGTGGGAGGGTGGAGTCTCTGGGAAAGCAGGGGAAGGGGGGTGGTTTAGTTTGGGAGGATTATATGAGGGCAAAAGTGCAAAGTAGGTATGAAGTGTGTGGTCCCTTTGAGGAAGCCTTCCCCTTTCCGAGTCCATCTTTGCTGAGCCATGCAAGTGATACTAATTAGATGGTTTGGAGAGTGCAATTGGCAGGAGTGGTTCTCAGTTTATCCTCATGGTACAATCAGAGGTAATATGGTAGCGTCAGCAGGAGAAAAACATTAAAGAAGGACTTCTACAGACTCAACCTACCTTCATTAAGTGGCAGGTCAAACTTAAAGCCTGGAGGCTGAGGATTGGTGACACAAAGAGCCACTTTCAGCTCAGATTTTCCAAGAAGGGTGAAGGATGCAATAAGATTCAACAGTTCCTCCACAGGCTGAAACTGATCCAAGGGCACACCATCTTCACAGCTTGCAGTGTTAAGACAAAACAGAGACAACTTTAAGATACATGTCACCACACTGACTCTGAGAGCAGATTAATTATTTGTATTATTTCACACCACAAAATTATACTTAATTTACAATAATATTTCTCTACATTTTATTTAAAAAGGATGAAAAAGTTCACTCCTTGTGGCTTTGCAGTCAAGTGTGTCTTCTCTAAGCACTTCTTCATCTTTGTTGTGTTTGAACTTTACTTACTCCATTGTTCTGATTAGAACATGTGGCCTCACCGTTTCAGGATGTTCTCGAGGGCCAAGTAGCCATTGTTTGTGTCAAACTCGGTGAAGAGGGCTGGACTGTGGTGATAAGTGTCTCGCACAAAACTAAAAACAGCCACAGCCACCTCAGCTAACAACGATCCTGACACCTTGGCATCGATTTGCAACAGGTTCTGGATGCAGATTCGCACACAGTTTTTGCCTGATGAAAAAAAAACAAAATGGTTTAAGTCACATACTGTAAGGTCAAAATAAAAAAGACTCATATTTCCAATAATAACGTATTTTATAGATTATTAAAAAAAACGTAATTTGAAATAAATATTGTTACTTTTATTAGGAGGTGAATTTATCACCCTTTTTCCCTCAAAAATCTTAATCTTTTGAGAAAAAAATAACTTTTTATACCAAACAACTTGTAAATGACAGTAAACCTTAAAAAAATATTACTTGTTTCCATTAGCACTGGCTCCCTCACCTAACAAACTTGGAACAGTTTTTATTGTTGGTACAGCAGAGACTGCTTTAAGAATGCATGAGGCCTGATGTCTCCAGCTGGAGCTGGTCTGGTCCCAAAGTGACGTGAGTCCGATGATGAGACACTGCAGTTCCTGTGTCTCCACCAGCATCTCCACATTAGCTGGCTGTTTGCAGAGCTGAAGAAAAATCTAAAAAATAATAATAATGGCAAGAAAAAAAATTAGATGAAGTTTTATTTTTGAATAGATAAGGAAATTACTATCAAGTCTACTAAATTAAATATACAAAGTAAATAAAAACATTATGAAATGCAACACTATAAACATTTAGAGCCACCTATTGTTTCTTTTTAAACTGTGTAAAAGGAGTCAACATTTCTTCTACTTTTTTATGTGTTTTAACAGTTTCTTTTTTAAGTTCTCCTCTGGCCATTGATTGTTTTTAGATAATTTTTTCATCCATTCTTTTTATCTGCCTATTTTCAAACCAAGGGGTTTCTAGTTTAAGCTACTTAAGAAACTTTCCAATAATGAAAGCATTAAAAATTTAATTTAATAAGTAGAAAACGTTTTTTGTTTTTTTTCTTCAAGAAGGTGAGTAAATAAGTCAGAAACTTTCCACATCTTAGTGGGTCCTTTAAAAGAAGACAAAACTGTACAAGTGGAAGACAAAAGGACAAGTGGCTAACCTTAAAATAAATTATTTCTAGTAGATACACAGTATATGTAAGGCTTTAAAATCTAACAAAAATGTTTGGCAAAATCCTGATGCTCCACCTGAAAACACATGAGCAGATCTATCTATGTCATTTTTAGCTGCTACTTTGAAATCTATAGATCGTTTAAAATTTTAGAAAATGTCAGTTTAGCCAAAATATTTACAAAAAAGCTGCATCTGAACGATATAGATGATAGCCTTGAAATAAGGATTTAATAACTGTTGACCTGTGTTAGAGGCTCCTGAAAAGTCTGCTCTGCGGTTGTGCTTTCTGTTGTAGCTGGAAGACACACCAGGAGGTAGAGACATTTCACCAAAGCAGCAGGAAGTCCTGAGTTTGTACAAGACAGCACATCCTGGAAACACACAGAAAGCAAAGTCAAGACGTAGAGTTTAAAACGTGCCAAGACTGTTCCAATTAGATTTTTGAATATATGATTGTATTACAGTTGTGTGTTTTTGGTAGATATCACTCACCAACGTGTCAGATGTGAGCAGCAAAAGAGACTTTAACAGCAGCCATCCAGAACCTGTGCTTGTGTAACAGCATGAGTCGTTATCTGGCCTTTTGAAGAAGTGCACCACTTCTTCACGGGCCTTCTCTGTAAATGCACAACAGATGTAGTGATTTACCACAACAGCAGATGAAAAAGTTGATAAGTAAGAATAAATGTGAAAGACAGCAAGACTGTTACTGTACATAGCAAAACTGTTTCTTTTCACCATCTGCTGAGACTAAAAATAAATCAACCTGAGAATGTTCCTTTCCAGTAAAGCAGAATTTTCACGCAAGTTTCTATTTTTAAGATATTTAATGTTTTAGTAAGTTATTTAATGAAAGAAATACATGTATGTGCAAAAAATACACTGAATTAAGAATTAAGAAATTAAGAAGTAAGAAATACACATATTCAAAATTCACTTTTTAATGGTTTTTTTACTCAACTTTGGGTATTTACTTCATAAAAAAACAGTCCTAAGGCCAAAAAAATGCACCCAGTGGTTTATTTACTCTAAGTATATTTATTTTACTGTGATAAGATAGGTTTCGTTTTGAAATCATTGCGCTTGTGACGTCACAAGCGCCAGGACAACCCACCTCGAACCTGAGTCCAGCCCCTCACCTAGCAACCCCTGGTGCGGCTCCACCCACTTCAGTATAAAAAGACGTGACGGTTGTTTTTCCTGATTTCATGGCTAAAAATGTCACAGAGTCTAGCCAGCTAACTCTCTGACCCTCCTGGCCCAGATAATGGAGTGCGCACTAAGCAGATTTAAAATTGATAGTTTTCAGATGGGAGGCTTGAATGAACAGCGATATGCAGCATGTTGCTGTGTGTGTGTGTGTGTTGGTTTATGTGTCATTAGCAGGACAGACTACGTACCGCTAAACCTCATTGACAAACCCGTGTGTGTGTGTACCGGGCCCGAAGCGCGGCTGATCGACGGACACAGATAACAAGACAGCCCCGCTGTGAGTGTGTGTGTGTGTGTGTATGTGCGTGTGTGTGTGCGTGTGTGTGTGTGTCCGCGACCGCGAGTGACATTCGATCAGCTCGCGCGCACAGGGAGAGGGAGGGAGACGTCAGGGAGGGAGTTGTACATTTATTACAGAGGAAAAATTAAAAATGACACGACAACTTGTACACGTCTGATCTGTCCCACACAATAAATACGTCGCGCGGTCCAGTTCAGCTCAGCTCAGGGCTCTGGGTGGCAGTAACGTGAGTTCAGATCCTCGTCTGCCTTTGGAGGGCGGAGTTAATGTAAGCAGATCTTTGAAGGTCGTGCCACGAGATCTCATTATCATAAACTGGTCGTTCGAAACGAAATTTAAAAATGGCAGAACTCAAAAGGGTATAATTGATTATCTAAGAATTATTTTGTGTATTAAATTGAATGAACACTGTCTGGTAACCCCAAAGACATACCATAAAAAATTTAAAAACCTATCTGTGGTCCCCTTTAAGGTAAGAATTGCCGTAGTACAAACTTTTAAGGGTCTAATACTTTAAAAAGTACTACCAGTAATCAACTACAAACATAATTTTACTAGCTATAAGATCCAAATCTAAGATAGCTTAAAAACAGAAGCATTTATTTAAAAAAGTAACTATTTATTTACTATTTATAAGAAAACAGACCTATAAACATATGAGTGGGAAAAGAAAAGTGACGGAATACATAACAGAACTGAAAAAAATATAGAAATTACAAAAATGGTTGGATGGATTAGAAGATTTTACAGTTTACTGTCATATTTAACAGCATGCAGAAGGTCAATTACACTACAAGTAAAATTTCAATGGAAAGTACAAAAAACGAGAAAGAAAAAGCAGAAGTGGTCAGAGGAGGTAGAAAGTCCCTCTGCATTAAATTAACGGCAGTGTATTTGCTGAGATAAGCTGTAGTTTGTACCTGCGGGCCGTCCTGCCACTCTGCTGTGGATATTATGGATGACAGTGTCAGCAGTGAGAGCTGCAAGCCCCTTAATGTCCACATCTTCTAATCTTCCGCCACCCTCACAAACCTGCAATAAAACAAGAACCATTAAATCAGGCTTAAGAACCAAACTACTGCACATGAGTTTTAATTCACAATGGGTTTTCTGAAGTAAACACATGATAAAAGGATAAAAAAATGTAAATATAGCCGCTGCGATTAGGAATTCAGTATTTTAAAAAGTTCTGAGGATTCATTGTAGTTGCAGGTTATTAATCATGACTAACTGCTGTTGGAAAAAGTAAGACTGAATGAAGAATGTGTTGAAGAATAAGAAAAAAATTATATGGTTTAATTTCATACTATAAACTAAACCAGGGAAACTTTCACACACAATGATAACGGACAAAAACTTTATAGGCCTACCAAAAATATGTGGACTGTGCTCATTTGCATCCATGTTATTTGTTAAAAAAACAAGAAAGGTTTATAAAAATGTAACAAAAAGAAATAAAAGTCTAAGAAATTGAAAAGCCCAATATAGGCATGTTACTATGATATCACATACTAGTTAAGTTGACGTCAGAAAAACAAAAAAAAGCCTGAGAAGGACAACAGATTTAAAAGATGTGCAACAACAACAACAAAAATACAAAAAAACTACCTGAGTTTTTTTGATTTAACAAATTTTTGTTGCATTAGTATGAGTAATCTTGAGCAATGTTGCAAGAGAGCGTTGTGTAAAAGTAACACACCTCGAAATGAATCACTTATTTTCATTAGGATGTGTATTAGGCCACCGGTGTAACAACTGATATACTGTAATAATGTAAGTACTATCATTATAGTACCACTAGTGCTATAGTGGTCATATCTCAAGGGTGGACGTCTCCTCTCGGTCTCCGCTTTGCTTTTGCTTTGTCTTGTCTGTGAAACTGTCCAAGAGCCTCTCTTCTACAAAATCTTCCAAATCATAACTATGGACTTCAATTTGGTCAGTTGGTCCCTCAACACAACTGATAACATTTATTTAAAAAGAAGACAGGCTGTAGGCGAGACGATTTGCCCTGTTGGCATGCACACAGCTGGATATCTCATCGACTTATAAGACTTGATGACATGTCTATCTCTGCTGTCATCTGTGGATCTTAAGGATGCATATTTAATTGGATTTATGATAACTGGTTCCTGCTTTTTGGATTCGGCTGGTTCCTGGTCTATCGACACACAAGGAAGACATTGGCGGCTAATCTGGACCTGGTCAGGCTGTCTGCCTTACATGATGGCTTGGTTCATGTCTCGAGAATCCAGACTTTTGGCTGAATGGATTAGATCTTGGGGATTTTCTCAGGCACGATCCATTGGTATGGTCATTTTAATTTGAACATTTTGGAAGCGAGTGGACCGACACAGACTGAAGGTAGATGTCACTAAAGTTCTGCCTGTTCCCAAAACAATTGTGTTTATCAGAAATTTGGCTCCCTGACTGGACTTGACAGGTCGTCTTATCTCAACACGCCTGTAGAAGTTTTGTAAACCTGATGCTCTCACCCACTTCCCAAACCTGCTGCTGAGGAATTCCACTGACTTTTCAGAGGAGCCCAGCTGAATAAACATTCTGTCATCATTTCAGGACTCTGGATTCTCCTCTGGCCGTCCTCGCCCCCCTCCCATGAGTGTGCACAGATCTCCAGAGGGAACTACTGTATATGAACTGAGTGATTGAACTCTGCAGTGCCTCTAAGGGTTGGCATGCTCACCGCCTTTGAGTCCCCCTCCCCCGCCATCTGCGTAATGTCAGCGTCATTATGTGCTTGTGTGCAAGATTTTTTTCATTACCACATTTTTTACCTTCAAACAGAGGTCAAAAATGTGTTAGGAATTTTTTTGTCTCCAAACCCTATGTGTCATTTTTCACCACTTTTATTGTCTGTCCAACAGATCTCACTTGTAAATGAGTCTTCGAGGCTCAATGTGACTTGTCTGTTTAAATAAAGGTTGAATGAATGAATGAATTATTATGGCTGATTGGTGTGGGAGAAAAAAAAGCCCCTTTTGAAAAAGCTTTAAATATATATATTTTTTAACAATTTTGTTTTACGGCTGCTTGATAGAATAAGAATATAAAAGTTTCTATTAAATAAAAATACAGAAAACATTTAAATTTTACATTAGGATGATGATTTTGAACTCTCATGAACTCTTTTAAAATGCCTCAAATTTGAACATCTTATCAAACTGTCTTTTTTTTTTTAAATATATACTCCAACTTGAATACCAGATGTCATTTTAATTTTCAATCTCTTAGAGCTTCATGCAGAATCTCACTGAGTTTGCTGCTCTTAAGTGGGGCTCTAAGTTTGGGTCAAATCTCTGGTCATGAGACCAACACAGACACAGAGCTGCACAGAGACCAAAGGCTGATCACAGCTGCAGCTTTAGGGTTAGTGGTATTACGCACACAGAAAGAATCAATTTTGTTTGGGTAAAAAGAAATGTGAGGTTTCCTCACGACTATGACTCAATTGGGGCATACGTTTTACAAATCAGACATTTCAGCTGAGGCTATGAATCTGATGCAACTCCCTGTCTCAAAAGAGCATTGTATAAACTCTGGAAATTTACTGATACAATTTAAAGGCTCAGTCCAGGAAGACTCAGTCCAGGGATAGTCAGGGGTGGGATGAGCTAAAGGTCAAACATGTGACTGTAACACCATTTAACTGTTAGTTCATGTGGTTCAGGATACAACACTGTCTCGAGGCATCCACTTAATCTTTTTAAAGTTAAGCCAAAATCAGTACCGTACATGGTCTAAAAGTATTCTTTTGTGATCTTCTGATAGATCATAGTAGCTTTTTGTTTTATTTATTTATTTATTTTATTTTGCTGAGTTCTACATTGCAAAAATAAAAATTTTGAAATGTGTACACTTCTTCTGGTGATCCATACCTGGATATAGAGAGGCAGGACTTTATATAGAAGTTCTTCTCGTTGCTCCCAAGCAGCTCTGTCGTCACAGCTCAAGTATGTGTGAATTCCCGACTCCTGTATTTTCTTTTGGAGCACTTGTAGGAGTTCAGGATTCCCACGGCAGCCCTCCACCTTCTCCGTCTTCAATTCCACAGAGACGCTCAGCTCTCCTGAAGCACTGAGTTCTCCTGTTTCCTTATTGATCCTGTCTTTTGTCATAGTTTGGTCCTAGAGGGAGAACAGTAATAATTTGTCATACAATTTTTTCTTTTTTTAGATATCATGAGGTTTTTTAGTCGTTGGAGTCATGATTACTCATGTTTGCTTTGTCTTGTCTCCCTTCCCTAAATAAACCTGTCCTAAATTAAACTCAAATTAAACTCTTCACTCCTTCCCAGAACACACCATGCTGATGAACAGTAAAGGAGCTGATCACTGGCAGTCATGTGAAATTTTGGATATTAACCTTTAAGGGGACTTAACATGGTGTACTTAACACTCAATTAGTTAAGCATCCTTCATTCTAAATTCAGATCCACCACTCTAAATAACTTTTAACATGCGTGTTTCCACAACAGTTGTTCAGATTGTCCTTTTCCCAGTGGTCTTTAGTTTGTCTTTAAGTTAGTTACACACTAATAATGTAGCATGTATCAGACTGAATTATTGTTCATGTAAAATAAGTACTTTAAGTAATATTTCATCGGGGAAAACAGTGGTACAAGAGTAAACTGTAGTCATCATTGCAAAGTACTTAGGCATGTTTAAAATGTTCTCTTAAAGATGTATCATGAAAAAAAAACATGCATCAGCGCTAATGTTCGTCTTACACATCTGTGTTTTTCAAAATGAGCCGTTGAAACGATAAGATCTGTTGCATATTTAAGTACTGTACAGCACTGTTTCATTATTATATGGACAGAGATTTGCACAGATTTCATTTTGAGACATTCACATGAAGAAAATTTGTTCTGCGGTATAATTTGATAAGCCAGAGCCAGTAAAATAAAATGAAAGGGATTTGGCTTTCCACTGAATGGAAACACTCCCAAAACATTGTTACTTGTGGCATGCCTTTCATTTTTTTACTTTTTATTTTTGTCCTTGCATATATATTAAACAGAAAACAAATTAAACAGCAGCAGTTTTCCTTTAAAAAGAAAACTATCTTACCTGTTCTCGTGTGAGAGCCATCAGTGAAGTTCCTGCTCCAAGAGAATGCTGTTGTCTGTGTTGTATTATTCCAAACAATCCAGAGGACTGCTTCTGCTCCCATTTCAGAGGGAAAAGACATGCAGAGACCTGCTGAGATACGGCATGCAGTGCATGTTATGTAGACCCCTTTTGTGAAACTGCCTGCCTCTACTAATCCGTAGCAAGTAGACTTTGAACAAGCAGAGTAACTTTTGTCAGCTGGCTCAGGTCATGTGCTTTCTCACTTCCTTACATAAAGCAGAAGTGAAAAACTGTTGTCTAGCTGGTTGGAT
>JBBPBX010023395.1:26330-40567 GCA_038048925.1 Garcialebias charrua | reverse complement strand
GTGTGTGGTTGCTCAGCTCTGGTGGTCATCTTAAATAGGGTTGACTACAAAAATTATATATAAATGTACATCCATCTCTTTCTGGTTTAACATTTGTCCCTGGTTCATGAGATATTTTAATAATTATTCAAACACACAGACACACATGGGCAATAAGACAATATATACTGAAAAATGAAACTTTTTCCAGTATCTTTCAGTTACAGGCAGATTTCTGGTGCAGTCTATTTTAAACAGTCTAGATCTAGGAGACTAATGAAAACATTTCTTTAGTGGTCAGCTAATACGCCTGAATCCACCTCTGGAAACGTCTGTGAGGACACAACATAAATCCAATACATCAGACCTCAGCTCTGCTGATAGCTCCCATCAACAGTTCTCTGACTACAGAAATAAACCTACAGTAGCCAAGGTGCTTTTGTTTCAAATATCCATCTGGCTGAGTGAACCCAGGATGAAATACTTCAGGTGCTCCTCTCTATAGCACAAAAATAGCAACTCCCTGCAGTGTTCTTGCTAAAGCTAAAGTTTCCCCACTCTGAGACTCTGCAACCTACTTTAAGAAGAAGCTGTCGACTGCGTACAGTGTCTATGGGCAGATTCCATCTAGGTCAACATATGAAATAAATAAAAACAAGACTTTGAGCTGGAAGGAACATAAAAAATGACGTGTTAGTCAAAGGTGTTCGTCTGGGGCTGGGTGAGGTTTTTTGACCATGTCATTTTCTAAAAATGTGTATGTTTTAGTAAATAGAACAAGCAGTACAGTCTGTCTTATAAATGTAAACTGTTTTCAGCAGCACAATTGTTCCACTTGATTATTGTTTTCTCATCGATTGTCTTGAGTCTTATAAATAAATAAAAAACTGATGGTAGCTGCAGCACAAATTACAGAATGATGGCTTTGTGTACTGTATTTAATGGCAACAGGAATTTTAGTGTGAATTACCTTCAGATCTTCCACACTGACAAAATATTCTCCACAGGATAAAATGGTCTCATTTTTTCCTGATGCATGCAGGTCTCATTTTAGTTTTCTTTCAAGCAAATTTGACTGTTGCACAGAAAACTTTGGTGTAAAATTGTCAATACTGGTATCCAGGTGGAGTGCAACGTTTACTTCCAATATGTATGAATCTTTGCATTATGTTCAGTTACCGTACATAAATGTTATGTATTTAAGAGACATTTCATGCCTGGGAGCAAAGGTTAGTGAAAAGTACTGTATATTTAAATGAATCAAAATGACTTATTTACCAGTCCTGCACATAGTTAATTATTCACAGCTGAATAAATAAAAATATTTTATCTTTTGTCCCTGACATGACACGAAGGACACAAAGGTGTGCTGCAACACCGATGGCAAGAAAGGAAAAAGTAGTTGTAGACATTCAGTTAATTTAATTTAATTTGTTCTTTAAGGGTAGTTGTCAGAATAACTTAAAATGTAATAGGAAGAAATCATGTACACTATACAGTACCAAATGTTTTAAAATCTCTTCATGTTTTCCATTTTTTCAGGCTTTGAATGCATTTTTTTAATGTGGTGGTCTTAAAACTAAACCAGAAGTCTGTATGATGAAGCAGGTTTAACTTTCCCAGATGTGGCTCAACAATAGAGATTACACTTATTGAACATTAGTAATGGGTACCAGATTGGTCAATTAAGTCAGGTTCTCTAGATATGTGTGTTTTAAGTAAAATAAGTGGAGATGGTATCAGATGACTTGAATGAATGCACAAATTTGTAATCTCCAAAAAAAAAAAAACTCTGATTGGATAAGACAATTAACACTATGATTTTAATAAATGATTGTGGTACAGGTGCCAAACTTTATCAAGCCATGTAAGTGATTATTATTATTATTAATCTTTATTTAACAAGACAAATCTCACTGAGATCACATATCTCTATTGCAAGGTAGGCCTGGGCATGTGGGCGGCATACTGGCGCAGTTGGTAGAGTTGGCGAATGGTGGCCAGATTCAACAGAATCCCAGCGGAGGAGCCATTTTGGGTGGAGTTTGCATCTTCTCTCAGTGCATGCATGGGTTTTCTCCAGGTACTCCAGTTTCCTCCCACAGACCAAAAACATGCATGATAGGCTGATTGGTAACTCTAAATTGTCCCTAGGAGAGAGTGAGAGAGTGAATGGTTGTTTGTCTCATTTGTCTCCAAGTGTCCCTGTGATGGACTGGAGACCTGTCCAGGGTGTCTCCCACTACTCCCACAGTGGCTGCTGGGTATGGACACCAGTGACCCCCTCCCAGAGAAGGAAAAAGTGGGTTAAAGTTAATGAATGGATGGAGCCTGAAAGCTGCCTAACAGGCATGTTTGGTTTTGGGAGGAAAATGGAGTACCCAGAGAAAACCCACACAAACACAAGGAGAACAAGCAAACTCCACACAGAAAGATCCAACATCTAAATTGGGGATTGAGTCCAGCACCTTCTTGCTGTAAGGTAATAGTACTAACCACTAATCCATTGTGTTGCCATTTTAGTCTTTCAGATGTAATTGTGACTATTATTTTATTCATAAAGACCTAGATAAGATTAACTCTGCTTGGGAGCTGGCATCGTGAATTATTTGATAATCTAAAACAATGGTTCACAAAGTTTGGGTTGGGACTCCAACGTGGGTCATGAGTAACTGACTGTAGGGTCTTGAGATCATTTTTTTGTAATAAAATTACATTTCTATGAAGGATGTAGGAAAGTTGCCATGCTGTTCACATTGTCAACAGTAAGATGAAACCCTTCAGGGTGGGAGTTGGACTTTGCAAGGGTTGCCCATTGCCAATGGTTCTGAACAGGATTTGTCAGTGTAGCAAAGAGGCAGAAGGAGTCTCATTCGATGGCTTCAGTATTCTGTCTCAGCTATTTGTGAAGGATGTGGTCCTGTTAGCATCATCATGCCACCTGGGGAGGACCGGGGGGGTTCTGGGGGATGTCTGCCGGGGGCGGCATGCAGGCCCACTGGTGGTCGGCGGCGGCGGTCATGGGTCGCCGGTCGGTGACCCGGCTGTGCTGGGGTGGTTTCGGGGTGGGCGCCGGGAGCTTGGGATTCTGGGGGCGTGTCGTCCCCGGGCTTGGGCCTGTGGGGGTCGGGGGTCTTGAGCTCTGGCGGGCGGGTCGCCGGGCTATGGGCTGGCTGGCGCTCTGGTGCCCGGCTCTGGCCGGGGGCCCTCGGCTCGCTGGTGGGTTGGGGGTTCATGTGCTGGGGGGTTGGGTGTCTGGGGGCGTGACTGGTGGCCAATGGGAGGGGGCGGGTAAACCCAGTCTGGGTGTCTAATGTGTTATGTGTTCTGAAAGTTGTTAATATGAAGGGTGGGTGTAGTATTTCTTCTGGGGTGGGGACTAAGTGGATGTCCTTGATGATGGTCTTGGACTATGCTTGGCCGGTGTGCGGGCCCTGGTTGGGGCCTGTTCTCGGTGCTTCCTGGCTCTGTCGGCGGTTGGGCGGGCGCTCTTGGCCGTGTCGTCCATATGGGATTTTGTGTCTTCTTGGGCGGCGGGCTGACTGCGGTTCGCAGGGGTCGTGGCGGCCCTGGTGGGTGTGGGCTGTTGGTTCTGCTGTTGGCGGCCCTCGGGACCGTGTCCCTCTCTGGTCTTGATTCAATGGCCCGGCAGTCGGAGAGGTGTTTCTTTGCCTCGCTCCTTGGGTGGACCTTGGCGAACTGGGGGGGGTACGCAGGGTCAGCGGGGGAGCTGACTCGCTGCGGGAGCACTGTTCCTGCAGATATTTTCTCCCCATCCCTCACCACGCACCTCCGCCCTCTTCATCTTAAATTAATACATGTAGGGAATTTGAGTCTCGGGTGTGCTACAACGGTTTTACATCTCTGTTGTACAGAACCACCTGGGACTCAATTTTATATACACTTTAGACATTCATTTATAAACATCCTCATAAAAGTCACATATAGGGATAGTGCTGGACGATAATTCAATAACGATAAATATCGCGATATACTTTTATTCAATAACGATGATATGAAGTTTAAGCATATTTTCGATATTTCGATAGGATTTTACAACGTTTCACTGACGTTTTTCTGTTTCTGTTCGGGTTGGAGCGGCTGCTTCAACAACCCGCCCGGACAGAAAAAGCTGTGACACAAAACGTGCGTGGTGACGTCGTTGTTACGCAGCGCTCAGTCCAGCAGCAGGCGTTAGCGGTAGCAGGCTAAAAGCTAAGCTAGTCTCCAAAGCGCGTTAAGTTTTCGCTTCAAAACGAGTCAAACGAGTGCTCATGACCGTCAGAATGTGACTGAACAAAGTTTCACAAGCGAAGAGAAAGCAGACGACATCACTGATGAGAGGAAAGACTAATTCGTAGGTGTGGACGTAGTTCGGTTTTGTTAAACTGCAGGTCTCATCTGCAGCGAGTCTTACTCGGTTTCTTTATTTTGCAAAACGTGACAAAGTCGTTCTAACTAGCGGTGGGAACATCTAACTTGTTTAATCTGAAGAGTTTCCACTCGATAGAATATGATGAGAGTCAGAAGATGAAGAACAATAAAGTTTGAGCCAACGTTTCCCTGAAACTACGACGTAAACAAACAGCCCCAGCAGCGCTGCATGTTTTTTAAATTCAAAATAAAACAAATTCATCAGAAGAAAAAAAACACTGAATGAAAATGTGCAGAAAGACGAAAATAGTGTTTTAATATCTGCCCCTTGTTTAAAAAATACAAAATAACTACAAACAAACAACAACCTTCACTTCACCTGCACCACACCTTCCCAACAACTTTGATTTAATCATATTTTAAAACATATAAATAGTTTTAGAAATGTTTATGGTGATATCAAGTCAACACAATCCTGTTTCCTGATTTACAACTCAGCTCCTTCAAACTAGTCCTAAATGGAGGTTTTACAAACATTTACATTCCCTTCAGGGTTTAATAACTTTAAACAAATTTTAATTGAATATTTGGGGGGTAATTTTTTTCAGTTTTATACATGACTTGTAAAATACTATGTTCAACCAAATCATAAAATTTTAATAATTTAAACTGATGAAATATTTGTTGGGTGACCATAGCACTTCCTACTAATAATTCTTGTAGCTCTTTAAAAACAAAACAAACAAAAAAACAGGGTTTGTAATAGTTTTACATGCTTTTCCCCAAACTTCAATACAACAGAGATCCTGGGGACTCCTGGGGACTCTGGGTCCTTCCTGGCATCTTGGGCTTTGATCGCCCCTTCGTCTGCCTCGGGCTTTGGGGGGACGGATCTCTGATGCTTCACAGTCGCTACTAAATGTTCTATTGGAGGAACCATATGGAACAATCATTACATTATTCAATATATTCAAAACTTTGTCATTCAAAAACTATTTTACTTTATACAGTAATGCAATTGATTTTGTTATTTTTATTCTTAAGTAATTTCCATGAGATTTCTATGTCAGCTTCTTATAAATAACAACACCCAAAAGTTTTATTTAATTAACTATGAATTTCAATGCTGTAAATTTTAAAGATGTTTAAAGTTAAAACTATTAATATTGACACAGTTGAGAATTTTATGGCAAGAAAGTTCATGCTCAATAATCCACGTACCAAATCCAATAATTTTCAGTCGGGTCATCTGGACAGTTTCTTTTTATAGAAATTGGATGGAGGATGGAGGGTGAAACGTTTCTATAAAAAAGAAAGTGTCCAGATGACCCGACTGAGAATTATTGGGTTGAGAAGTTTATGTTTATTTGATGGTGATTTCCATCTTTTTGGAGGCTAAATACAAATACAAGGAGAACATTAATTTATTTGTATAGTTTATAGTTTTTTTTAGGCTTTTATATTGTTTATATCGATATCGAATTATATCGTTATCGACCGAAATTAAGAACTATATCGTGATAAAAATTTTGGCCATATCGTCCAGCCCTATATAGGGAATGGAGTGAGCACTAAGGTTATGGGTGGCGGGATGACACCACTCTCGCCCCCATGCCTATGCTCACTCAACATTATGCATTTAAGGGCCTGGGTTAGAGTTGGAGTGGAGGGGAAACTGGTACAATGCCAGCCTTTGCTCCTTCTCTTTCCTTTTTAAGTACACTTTAGAACAACACTCACCAACAGTACATTTGGGGACGGGGGTGTGTGTGTCGGGGTCTTGATTTGTTAATTTCAATTTTATTTATTTATGTATTTATTTATATATATATATATTATTTATTTATTTTTCTCTTACCCCCCTGGTTGCCTGGCGGACATTCTGGGGGTGGGCCGTCAGGGGTTGTCCTGGGATGTGGGGGGGTTCGGGGCCTGGGGGTTCGCCGTGGGCGGGGCTGGCAGTGCGCTCCCTCTGGGGCTGCTTGGGCTCGGGTGTCCTGTCCTGTCGGCAGGGCGCGGGTTGGGCCGAATCTTGGATGTCTGCTGCTCTCCACCCCAGAATGAATGGGCCTACCTCCTGGGTTTGGATATGGGCTGCCCCACGTAGGGGGCAGGTACATGTCTTGGACCTAGGGGGTATAGAGTGTGCATCGGGATTATGAATGGAACGTGTCGTTATTGTATGTCTTTCTGTGAGTGAGGGTGAGGGTGGGTCTGAGTGAGTGTGTCTGTGTATGAATGTTTAAGTGTCAGGCTGGGACTTGGACTGCCCCCTCTCTGATACTTCTGAGGCTACTAGTGTCGCGCTCCTGCCACGTGGCCCCCTGGTGGGTGTTCCTTTGCCTGCGGGCGTGCTTGGGGCCCTCACTATCTGGGGTTGGGCGCTTGGGCGTTTGTCGGCTCGGCCTGGTGGCTGCCTGGTGGGGCTCGTGTCCTCTGGTCCTTTCGGGTCTTGGCCTGAGGGATGGGCGTCCCCGGTGCCCGGGCCTCGGTGACCGGCCCTGGGGCTACGTCGGTACGGCGGGCTCCGGCGGGGGCCTGTGAATTTGTCGCGTTTGACCCCGGGGGGTCATTGTATGTGGTCGCTGGTGGGATTCGTCCGGTTCTTCCCCTTGGTCGGATCTGGGGAGTGGGCGAGTGGCTCGTCCTGTTCGGGTGGCCCTGGGGACTCTGGGCTTGGGGTCCTTCCTGGAGTCTTGGGCTTTGATCGCCCCTTCGTCTGCCTCGGGCTTTGGGGGGACGGATCTCTGATGCTTCACAGTCGCTACTAAATGTTCTATTGGAGGAACCATATTCACTTATGCATGCTCACAACCACACACAAATGGATGCAGGGATGTATATGTAGATATATGCAGATATGTAGATGGGTATATGAATGAATATAAATGTATATGTATGTATACTGTATATATATTTGTAGGTATGGGTATGTTTATTTATAGAAATCTACTGCAAGGTCATGAATATTATTAGTCTTTATGCATGTATGTTTCGTTGCTGTGTTCTGTCATGTGCTTTGCAGGATTGTGGACGGAGGTTGGGTGTGTTTGCCTTGTGCTCTTTTTGTGGATAATTGTTGTTTTGTTGTCTTACTTTCTCTTTTCTTTCTTTCTCTCTATTTAAAAAAAAATATATACATATTGGAGTGAGAGGATGGCTATAAGGTGAGAAGGGAGGCCATCTATAAATGGAAAAAAAAAAAAAAAGCTTCATCATGCCGTTATCACCAACTCTTAATGGAGCAGATCCCAGCCAAGTGTAAAGCAGCTGGGATGAGGATCAGCAACTCCAAATCTGAGGTCTTCATTCAGAAAAGGGTACATTGCCCTCTCCAGGTTGAGACTGAGGTGCTGCTTTAAGTGGAAGAGTTCAGGTATCTTAGGATTTTGCTCACAAGTGAGGGAGGAATAGAACATGAGGTTGACAGACGAATTGGTGCAGCTTCTGTAGTACTGTGTACTCTGTGCTGGTCTGTTGTGGTGAAGAAGGAGCTGATTTGCAAGGCAAATCTCGCTGTTTATTGGTCGGTTTATGTTACTACTGTACTCTCATTTATGGTCACAAACTCTGGGTGTTGACAAAAAAATGAGATTGCAGATGCAAACAGTCGAAATGAGTGTTTTCCAAAGGGTAGCTGGATTCTCCCTTAGAAATAGGGTGAAAAGTTCAGTTATCTTCCAGAGAATCCTTCAGAATAGAGTCAACTGCTCTTCCACATAGAGAGGATGCAAGTGAGATGGTTCAAGCATCTGGTAAGGTGTTTCTGGCATGCCTCACTGGGAAGAGACCCTGGGGAAGACCTAGGACATGTTGGAGAGTCTATGTCTCTCTGCTGGCCTGGGAACGCCTTTGAGTCCACCTAGAAGATCTGGAAGAGTTGGCTGTGGACAGAGATGTCCGACTCCAGAAGACAGGAATAGAATGGATGAATGGATGGACGAAATTTCAACATTAATTTAATATTCAATGGTATAATTATTACAAGAGCTACAAAGAGTTATCTTAAAAAGTTAAAAGTAGTACAATGGTTGTTAATTCTTTTTGTATTGTTATTAATTTCCAGCATACTGTGTTACCATCATGACAGACTTTGGAATTAACCTGCTTTGAAAATCTGAATGAAACTTTAAATTACATCACCAAACCATTAATGTTGCTTTGTAGTACAGGCCTCAGGCCTCCCTCCCAAACTTCACAGCAAACAAACACGTCAGTGCCGTAACAGCTGGAACTCATTCAGATGACAAGAATATAAAAACATTATTACAATAACAAGAGAGGAGCACAATATCCCAGAAGTCATATGGGTAAACTGTCTGGAAGGTGTCAGTAATCACAAGTGACAAAACTGTACATTTTCAGACATGTGAGGTTAAGTCAGGCAAAGCATTAGACAAAAACTCTGGCACTTTAAACAGTTCAATGAAGGGCTGTTATTCCTGGACTCGCATGCACAGACTGAGGCAAACAGACACATGAAAGTGCTAAAATGTACATATGCCAGGGTACCACTGAGTGCAGACACAAAGATTCAGCACTCTCTTCGTTCAGTTTACATTCTTTGCTGTCTACATGATGCAGGCCAGTCCTATAACCAGGCCTAGCAGGTTCCGCTGCCTTGTCTAATGCACATATTACGGGAAAGAACTTTATTTACCAAATAAGGCCTAAAATTTCATTGGAGCTGACAGCATCATTTATAGCCTTGCATTAGCACTTTTTCAAAACTATGTTTACTAATATTGACCTTCGGATAAGAAATACACAATAGCATGTATTTTCCTATAAAGTTGTTGAAGCAAAGTCATGTTTCAACCTATCAGAAAACAAATCATATAGACATTATTTATGAGCCTGTGCTTGTTGAGTAAATGTCTGAGAGAATGTTAAAAATGAACAAGCCGTATGCCAATGTCCCCCGTCGCTGAGGGATTTGAATAGTAAATGTTGAAACTTTGTGATGAGTGTTTTTCTGGACTAGAATTTAACAGGGTAACCCTTAATGTTTTTGGTGCAATATATTAATGTGGGTAGGAGTTACACTGTGTGTAAGAACAGAGTTTTTTTTTGTTTGTTTTTTTTGGTTCAAGGCAATGCAGAGTGATGGATCCTGGTGAAACAAAGAAGCAATGGCCCTCATGCACGAACCATTCGTACGCACAGATTTGTGCTTATACTGTGCGTACGAGTGATTTAGGATCATTTGTGGCATCCAACAATGTTTTCGTATCCTAGGATTTTTCTCAGATACGAACAAAATTTACGAGTGGTCCGGACCTGTCGTATAATTTAGGAGCGTCAGTCTGCTGTCATCCAGACGGGATTTCTCCACTAATAACTTCATATTTCGTTATTTAGAAAATATTTTGGGTTTAAAATATTCACGCACCATAATTATTCTTGACAATAGGTTATTCTGTTTGAATTAGAATTATAATTTTAAGTTTAATTTGTCTGGTGTGTCGCGCAGGCTTCAGTGAGTCGTGCGCTCCCCTTGGTCATCAAAGCCGCTCCTCATATTAACACCCAGGTACATAAAATCCCCATACACCGCCGCAGAACAAGTACGAATTAAGACTGATCTTCATGCTATTGACTGCTGTGCAAACACCATCAGAGCAATAGATTATTATATCTGATCCGAAATATGACCTGCAGAATGTGGTTGCGCCCCGACCAGGAGGCGCCCTGATCAGGAGGCGCGCTGACCAGGAGGCGCCCTGATCAGGAGGCGCGCTGATCAGGAGGCGCGCTGATCAGGAGGCGCGTCAGGAGGCGCCCTGATCAGGAGGCGCGCTGATCAGGAGGCGCGCTGATCAGGAGGCGCCCTGATCAGGAGGCGCGCTGATCAGGAGGCGCGCTGATCAGGAGGCGCCCTGATCAGGAGGCGCGCTGATCAGGAGGCGCGCTGATCAGGAGGCGCGCTGACCAGGAGGTGCGCGCATCATTTGTGCTGCAAAACATGTTGGCATCTTGCAGCGTGGCATTTATTGTCCACCATCTCCTGACCACCTCCTGTCCGTGCTGCGGCGAGATGTTTGTTTGAAGCCATTTTCAGATCAAACCATTTATTCTTGATTTCTGATACTGTACGACCCACGGGACACACAACATATGCACTACAATATTAATATGAAGTTAGTAGTTTCGAGACAATTTAAAATGCTTCTGTTGAAAAACACATCCGACACTTGCGGGGGGGGGGGGTAGCGGTGCGCCACAGCTCTTCTGAATAAGTGAAGCTATAATGTAACACAGTTCACTAAAATTAAAGGTATTTGACCATCCGACACTTGCGGGGGGGGGGTAGCCACAGCGCCACTGAGAGCAGATCTCTGAACGCGTGAAGTTCCTCCTTTTACTTCGAGTTTGAATGAATGGACACTTCCTGCTGTCTGAAGGCAGGAAGCGTGGCCTTATATGGTGTTTTGAGGGGTGGAAATTATGTAAATTACATTCCCGCGAGCACGCGCAGGTGAGTAGAACAGGTGGGATCCATCAACTTTAAGCAGCCCGTTTACACGCTTTTCCTGAGGATAGAAGACTTTGTTGGATCTGACGTGGCATGTTCGTACGAACGCTTCGTACGAACAAAAGTAGGAGGAATTTAGGATAACAATACGAACATTTTCGTGCATGAGGGCCATTATTATCCGCCACCAGGTGTAATGGCGAAGACAAGGAGTGGTCAATGGTATCCTTGGCCACCAAAGATTACCTTTTCATCGCTCCACCGGCCACTGGTGGTGTGGGGGGGGGGAAGACAAAATGTACCGGTATACCTTTTGTGAGAGTTCTGCTCTGCCAGCCTCTTGTAGCCACAGGAGAGCACAGAAAACTGGTCCACAAGGCGATGGTCCACGGGTGGAACAGGAGCATAAAAGGCTACAGAGAACATCCAGTCAGCACTGGAGCATTACCTGTCAATGGTAATTGTGTTTCTGGCCTTTTACTTGTGCTTTAGATAAATGTCAAAGTCAAAGTCAAAAGTCAAAGTCAACTTTATTGTCAGAACTGCAATATGTACAGGACATACACAGGATTGAAATTGCGTTTCTCTCAGTCCCTCGGTGCAACAGTAACCATCTAAACACTAAACACTAAAACATTTAATAAACATAAGCATAAAATAGTAAAAGTGTAACACTGTCCTGAGTTTTTTCATAGTAGTATAAAAGTATGAAAATTTACACCAACACTGAAACACCAAACACCCCTAAAACACCAAACACCCAATGAACATAAGCATAAAATGAAATAATAAAAGTGTAATACTGTCCTGAGTTTTTTCATAGTAGTATAAAAAGTATAAAAAGTATATCTATAAAATAAACTGAAGGTTCTAGCATTGACATTTGCAAAGAGTGGCACAGCAGCATATGAGTTAATGTACACAGTATATGTATGAGGTAGTTGATGTTGGTATAGAGGCAAAGTGGCATATGCAGTAAGGCACATAAGGCACATTTGGCATCCTTAGATAAGGCTAATCAGAGAATACTGTATATGTATCAGCAGTAGTGTAGATATAAAAGTAGTGTAAATGTAAACAGTAGTAATAAATGTAAAACAGTAGTAATAAATGTAAACCGTATTAATAAATGTAAACAGTGAATGTAAACAGTAGTATGACTATAGGCAGTAATGTAATACAAACATTAGTGCAAATATGAGAAGTAGTGCAAACTGAATGAGCACATGACCGAGAGTTTAGTGAATAACCCGTTTGATGACACAGGGTCCAGTGTTAAAAACTTTGTGTTGAGTGGTAATGTGTGAGAAAGTTTTTTGTGTTAAGGCAGTTCAAATGGGAGGGGAGGCAGAGCAGGCAGAGTGTTTAGCATTCTGACTGCCTGATGAACAGAGCTGTCTCTCAGTCTGCTGGTTCGAGCCTGGAGACTCCTCAGTCTCCTCCCTGATGGCAGCAGTCTAAAGCGGCTGTGTAGTGGGTGTGTGGGATCACCTGCCATGCAGAGGGCTTTCCGAGTGAGGCGTTTGCTGTGTAAGTCCTGCAGTGAGGGCAAGGAGGTGCCGACGATCTTCTCAGCTGCTCTCACGATGCGCTGGAGGCTCTTGCGGCATGATGCAGTACATGCACCAAACCACACCGTGATGCAGCTGGTCAGGACACTTTCTATGGCACCCCTGTAGAAGGTGCACATGATGGGGGTTGAAGCTCCAGCCCTTTTCAGCTTGCGGAGAAAGTAGAGGCGCTGGTGAGCCTTCTTGGCCAGTGCTGCAGTGTTCCTGCTCCAGGACAGGTCCTTCGAGACGTGCACTCCCAGGAACTTGGTGCTGTCCACTCTCTCCACTGCGGTGCTGTTGATGGTCAGAGGGGCATGTTGTGCATCCCTCTTCCTGAAGTCCACGACAATCTCCTTTGTCTTCTCCACGTTGAGAGTGAGATTGTTGTGTCCGCACCACAAGGCCAAGCGGCTCACCTCGTTCCTGTAGTCCGTCTCATCGTTGTTGCTGATGAGACCTACCACTGTTGTGTCATCCGCAAACTTGATGAAGTGGTTGGAGCTGTACGATGGTGTGCAGTCGTGTGTTAGCAGGGTGAATAGAAGGGGGCTCAGCACACATCCTTGTGGGGCCCCTGTGTTCAATGTGATGGTGCTAGATGTGTTACTCCCGATCCGTACTGTCTGTGGTCTCCCGGTCAGGAAGTCTAGCAGCCAGTTACACATTGAGGTGTTCAGCCCCAGACTGTCCAGTTTATGGATGAGCTGTTGGGGGATGATGGTGTTGAATGCCGAGCTGAAGTCGATGAACAGCATTCTAACATAAGAGTCCTTCGTGTCCAGATGTGTGAGAGCTGTGTGGAGGGCAGAGGAGATGGCATCGTCGGTTGAGCGATTAGGTCGGTATGCAAATTGGAAGGGATCCAGGGAGGCAGGGAGGACAGATGTGATGCTTTTCATGACTAGCCGTTCAAAGCACTTCATCAGGATGGGGGTGAGTGCTACTGGGCGATAGTCATTGAGGCATGCGGGCGTTGCCTTCTTTGGGACAGGGATGATGGTGGTGGCTTTGAAACAGGTGGGGACGATGGCCTGGCTCAGTGAGATGTTAAAGATGTCCGTGAAGACCGCTGCGAGTTCCCCTGCACAGTCCTTCAGCACACGACCAGGTATGTTGTCAGGACCAGAGGCCTTCCGGGCGTTAATCTTGATGAATGATCGCCTTACGCTGTCTGAGGACAGCGCCAGCACCTGGCCATCAGGAGAGGGGGGGGGAGTTTATGTGCAGGTGTGCTGTTACTTGCCTCAAACCGAGCAAAGAACTCATTCAGTTCATTTAGCGTAGAGGTTTTTCTGTCACAGGTCTGGGAGGATGGTTTGTAGTTTGTGATGGTCTGTATTCCCTGCCACAGACTGCGTGTATCCTTGTTGTCCTTGAAACGGTGAGCTATTTTCCTGGAATATTGCTTCTTGGCCTTCCTTATGCCCAGATCCAGGTTCTTTCTGGCTGTCCTCAGGCCCACCTGATCTCCCACTTTGAAGGTAGCATTCCTGGCTCTCAGGAGTCTATGATGATTACTTACCTTGTGTCCCTTCATGCTTACAGTGTATTCTCTGCAACCCACCTGTTTCCAGGATCTCCTCTGTGGACCTTGAGCTCTCCTGTGCCTCTTCAGCTGTCTGTTTGCCTTCCTACCACTTGCCTGCCTCCAACTTGGAAACTCAACTTGAACGTCTTCCTTGTCCTGTCCCCACAACTGAGTCCTATCACTACCTGTCCCAGCCCATCCTTGTGCACCTTTGATCACATTATTCACTTGGCTAATAAACACTGTTGAATTAATCGAGTTTTAGAGAATATTCTCTTCAGTCCTTATCCCAATAAGGACTGAAAATTATATATATATATATATATAT
>JBBPBX010023394.1:9205-40567 GCA_038048925.1 Garcialebias charrua | reverse complement strand
GATCCCAAATCAACACACGGGGCAAGTCTTGTTCACGAAACCAACACAGGCCATAGCTCTTTTCTCCCCCAGTGAGTCCGACCAGGACACTGTCCGCAGGTTCGGTTTCAACAAAGGAGACAGTCTATGCCCCCAAACTTACAGTGCACTACCTGTTGACAGGTTTTACGACACTGAAGGGGACTCACTGGAGCTCCCCAAAGAACAAGAACCCCTCTCAGTTGCTTCACAGATTGACCAGGTGGTCGCCCAAGCCGACGCCCTGAAAACTGATGAAGAAAGGGACAAACTTCGCAAAGTTCTTCTAAAATATGAGAAATCATTCTCGACTGACTCGATGGATTGTGGGTTGACCACGCTCCACACAGTGAGCATCCCAACCCCGCCTAATGCTCCCCCTGCATTTGTCAGACAGTACAAGATTCCTCTGGCAGCACATCAACCTATCAGAGAAATCATTAATGACCTGTTAGAAAAAGGTATCATCCGATACTGTAACAGCACTTACTCTGCGCCTTTATGGCCGGTGTTAAAACCAAATGGTAAGTGGAGACTCACTATAGACTACCGAAAGCTAAACAAACAAGTTCCCTTATCCAGATGGCCTATGACGCAACTCCAACAGGAACTGCCCAAGGTCACCAATGGTAAGTACTTCTCGACCCTCGACGTCGCCTCTGGTTTTTGGACCATCCCTGTGCGCGCCGAGGACCAGTACAAACTAGCTTTCACTTTTGGTGGCCGTCAATACACCTTTAACAGGTGTCCCTTTGGCTACGCTAACTCACCTGCAGAGTTCAACATCTTCTTGAACAAAGCATGTCCAGACGCCCACGAGCGTGGGACACTGATCTACGTGGACGATGTCCTTTTGAGGCAGCCAACACTGGACTCACATTTGGCTGAGATCGACCACGTTCTGAATCAACTAACAACTGCTGGTGCTAAGATATCACTGACGAAATGCCAATGGTGCAGAACCAAAGTGGACTACGTTGGCCTACTCGTAGGTCCAGATGGAGTACAACCACAGCTGACTCGCACCCAAGGCCTCGACAATCTCAAAGAACTACAAAGTTTTCTGGGCGTGTGTAACTACTCGAACCAATTCATCAAAAACTATGCGGACCTTGCGAAACCACTGACTGAACTCCTTAAAAAAGACGTACCATTTGTTTGGACTGACAAACAGCAACAGGCAATGGACGCTCTTATAAACAGGATCAAGTCAGCCCCATGTTTAGTCTACCCAGACTACAACAAAGAGTTTTACTTGGAAGTGGGCTTCTCAGCTCATTGCATAAGTGCAGGTCTGTACCAAATGCACGACAGAGACAAACGTGTAGTGGCCTACGCCAGCAAAACGATGGCAGGCCCCGAGTTGAGATTCTCAGACTGTGAGAAAGCTTTACTGACCACAGTGTGGGCAGTTAAACATTTCTCCAGCTACATTGGTGGACAGAAAATCATTGTGGAAACACAACACCAGCCAGTGACCTTTCTTAACAGTGAACGCATCAGAGATGGTGTGGTGACAAACTCACGTGTTGCAACGTGGCTCATGGCGCTTCAAAGTTTTAACCTAGACATACGTTATGGTCAAAACAAGAAGTCTCATCTGGGGACGGACTTGGCAATCTGCCAGAAGTGTACACAAGATGTACCAGCCACCCAGCCGCCGGTTGAGGTAAAACCCCCAGTAACTGAAGACCCGAATCACCACTTCTTTGATGACAATATCTGCAAAGATATGACAACATTGTACGTGGATGGATCTTCATTCCTCCGCGACAAAATCTGCAGAGCAGGTGTTGGAGGGGTCCTCCTCCAAGACCAAGAGCAGATAACTTTCAGCTACAAATTAGGATCTCAGACTTCTCAGTACGCTGAGATTGCAGGAATCCTAATAGCTCTCCAGATGGTAGTAGAACGCTCCATCAAGACGCTAGTCATCTGCACTGACTCTAACTATGCTCGTTTGAGTTTCGCTTGTCACCTCGCTGTGTGGAAACAGAACGGTTTCCTAACAAGCGACAGAAAAGTGGTCAAACACAAAGAGCTTTTCATAGCGTGTGATCACTTGGTGACATCACACGACTTACAGATCTACTGGAAGAAAGTTCCAGGGCATTCTAGAGTCCCAGGCGATGACAAGCACTACAATGACATTGCAGATTCCTTAGCCAAGGAAGGAGCCGACGAAGGTCCTCTATGGTCCTTCGACCCCTCCTGGTTAATCGAGACTCTGCAAACACAACCTTCAGTCAGGGTTATGGCAGTCACACGTGCACAGGCCGCAACCAGACCTGCTGACAACGCAGTCTCTGTACGACCCGCACTGACTGACCCAGACATCATCCAACTACAGAAGTCGGATCCTGCTATCAACTCCATGATACTGTACCTGACTGATCCGAACAAAAATAGTCCGTCTAAAGACGACCTGGATTCCGATCCAGACCTTAAGGTCCTCTATCAGCTGCGCAAACAGCTAAAACTAATCAAGGGCATCTTAACTTTCGCTCATGGACCAACGTCCTCACCTGTGTTCGTGGTTCCCCATGACCAAAGGGGGGTGATGTTAGTTCATGCCCATGATCTCCCGTCCGCAGGACACAAAGGAGATAAAGCCACGCTGACGGCATTAAAACAAATTGCCTATTGGCCTGGAATGAAAAAGGATGTCAAGGACTACATTGAAGGGTGCGTGGTCTGTGGCCAGTTTCAGCCAACCAGACCACTTCACAGAGCACCACTGCAAAGCAGAGGCATTGCATTCCCATGGTCTGACCTCCAGATCGACTGGGTTGGACCACTCACTAAGAGCTCTAGAGGAAATAAATATTTTCTCACGGTAACCTGTGCATTCACCAAATGGGTAGAATGCCTACCAGCTCCTAACGACACAGCACAAACCACTGCTATGTTGTTAATGAATCATATATTCTCAAGGTTTGGACTTCCCCTTCGGGTGAACTCAGACCAAGGTACACACTTCACAGGTGAAGTGATGAAAGAACTGTGGAAGACGCTAGGCGTCAAGGCCAACTTTCATGTCGGCTACCACCCACAGGCTTCAGGCCAAGTAGAAAGAGCAAACAGAACTGTGGTGAGTATTTTGAAGAAATACGTGGCTGCAAACCACAAGGACTGGGATGTGAAACTCCCTCTGGTCCTCATGGCCATAAGAGCCACTCCACACACATCAACTGGCATCTCTCCCTTCGAGATGATGACCGGTCGACAAATGACTCTCCCTCTACACCTGTTGTACCAACCAGGCGACGCCGCCATGGCGACAGCCTACACTACACAACAATACATGAAAGATTTGAATGTACACCTCAGAAACACTTTTGCTTTCGCCCAGAAAAACCTGGAAAAATCTGCTGAAGGACGCAAGGCGTACTACGACCAGAAGGCCTCTCACAATGAACTCCAGGTGGGAGACAGAGTCTGGTACTATACGTTCGCTCCAGCAACCGGGAAAGGAGGGTCCGAGACCGGAACTCTCGCCCGTAAATTAATGCCCAGGTGGACTGGACCTCATCTGATAACAGACAAAGTGTCCTCAGTCGTCTACGAAATCAAAATCAGCAAAGGCCGCAAAGAGCCAATTGCTAAATGGGTACATCGAAATCAGATCAAACCTTACAAGGCGTTCAATGACTCCACAAAAGACAAAGATCTCACAAACTCACCGACTTCATGGGATAATAAGGTCGTCCAAACACAAGTTAGTAAATAAACTAATCAGGTTTAAACTACCGTACTTTCCCACCCTATAAGTCGCATTGTCCAATTTGAACTTAGAAACGCTAAGCCTAGAACCCACAACAAAAAACTAACCTTAACAACCGTTTAAATCCACGAGATTTAATTTGACCTCGGTCATAAAGTTGAGACCTGTTTTTCTTGTGTGTTGCACTTTGGAATCTGACGACAAGAGTGTGTCGAAGCAGTGAAACGTTGTTTCCTTGTTGTTTAGTCATTACTGTTGTCATTAGTTGAGATATTGTTTGGTTCTGAACACTCCCAGCCAAAAAGGTTTTGTATTAACATTGGTTAATGAATGATATGGATTTAACTATGCCAACATGCAGTTCGTTTTGTTAAATCTCAATCGTCGAAGAGTCAATGTAGTTTAAAGCTACTCAAGGTACCATAAACTACACTGGTCTCACAATTTCTAAATTGAACCGATTCGATCGTTTCTATTCTAGATTATCTATTCATTTTGATGAGTCTCGCCATAGACTTCAAAATTTATTAGGAATACCAAATCCTGCGTCGTTCGTCTAAAAGACAACAGACATTTAGATCAAACTATATTTCATTTTATTTTAGTTTAACCTAAACTAAGTAATGAATGGAGGAATAGTTTGGAATTAGAGGCCTTCGTTACAGAAGCCCTCCAAAATTTTATAGGTATAGATCCCTATATCTAATTTTACAGAATTGATCCACCCCTTAATTGGTAATTGTAGCTGATCTAAACCATGATAGCTTACATACCAGGTGCATATAGGTAAGGCTTAATGTAAAATCCCAATCATAAGCCCACCTAAAAAACCACATAATTGCATGACACATAGAACCAGAGTGGCACTGACTGGAAACCAACCAGCCAACAACCTTCGATGTGGGGACCTGCAGCTCCAACGCTTGGTCTTCAACCTTCATCCAAGGGTCGCCTCCTCTGCGTCAATCGAGGGATCCCCTCTACATGCTGATTATGAAAACAATTGTTGCTGATCAATCAACAAAACTAATCGTTGTGGAATTACTGCTGTGGAATTACCGCTGTGGATTATAAGACTTTGCTTTCCAAGGGATCACAGACTTTGTTTTCCAAGAGTTAACAGACTTTGTTTTCCAAAGGATTAAAAGCTTTTCGCAATGGGATTACCTCCGAACAGTATGGAATTTCCAAAAACTTTATGGGATTATAATTTTTGATTTTTCTTTTCCACTTGCTGGATTACTTCAAGATCAAAGACAGTTCAAGGTTTCCTTTCGTGTTGGACCCCATCCCCAAGGACTGGCGATGGCTTCCAAAAGGGGGGAGATGTAGTGGACCTACCCAGGGTCAAACTAAGGTTTTTGAACTGTCCAGTGATGACCTTTACTGACCTCTCAGTAAAGCAAGACATTTACTACAAAATCATTCATTTAGCTGTAATCTGATAAATATAGTCACCAAAAGAGACTATTTCTATCTTTGATTTTAGGCTGATGTGATCAAAAGAATAACTTTTGTCATTTTCATGATGTGTGCTTTTAAGTTCTAACTGGGCGGAAACGCTTCAGAGTTTGCTGGGAGCTTCGAAAGAGATGTGAACCTTCCCAAAGGGCTGTGGTACGCTTGGTCAAGAGCTAACGACCTTCGTCATCCAGCTGGGACTGATAACTTGCTGTTATGAGTCCACTTCGAATGAGCGTAAGCTCAAACTTTGTTATTCCTTCCTGGAATAATTTATCTTGAGCCAAAAAACCACGATTGCCACGGCTTCTGCCGACGAAAGCGAGTATCACCGACACCGACAAGGTAAACACGCGTGGAGTCCAGCTTGGACTTGCGGGACCGACGACTCGTCAGTCTAAAGCTGATCACAGTTCTTTACCAGAACCAAGGCGGACGTCTTAAGGTAAAGGAGCAGCTGTTTGCTTGCTGGAGGTGTGATGATATCTTAGCTGGACGCGTACGGAAGAGTGTCATCTGGTTTCATAAATGCAAGATAAACTTCCTCTCTTAACCTCCCAATTCTTCTTAAATCTTTCCTACTCTTTCCCCTCTCAATCTAAGCTGGAAACTAATTAAGTTTAAAGAGCCCTCAGACTAAATATGTTTAACATCTAGTATTTATGTCTGTTGTGTTAAATTTAAGTGTGCTGACGTATTTGAATTGAAAGAAAGTGAAATCATATCAATCAAGTGTAATGGTGTTAATTTAGTGATTTATTTTGAATAAATGGTAGTGTCTTTGGCATACCAACTAAGTTAACGTGTCCATTGTCACTCTATAGCTCTGTTTATGTATCCATCATAAAGATCACAGAAATATTGGATAAACTGAAAAAGAAAAGAATCCGTGAATTTACTATTCAATCTGAATAAGTAAATTAATTAAGGTAAAGAGGTCAGTATTAATATTGACCTCCTCATAATCCTTTACACGTGTACCGGTTAAAAGCCGAGCTGCTGCATTTTGCACGAGCTGGAGGCGTGAGAAGGAGGCCTGACTGATCCCAGCGTACAGTGCATTACAATAATCCAGGCGGGTTGTGATGAATGCATGGATTAGTGTCTCGAGATCAGGTCTGGACAGCACCGGCTTGAGCTTAGCAACCTGCCGCAGTTGGAAGAAACTCTTCTGGAGAACGGAGCTGATCTGTTTATCGAACTTAAGGTCCGAGTCAAAAACCATCCCAAGATTTTTTACGGAGTGTTTGAGGTACGGCTGGAGGGAGTCCAAGTTTATTTCATCAGAGGCGGCAGCTGAGCTAGGGCTGAAGATGATGACTTCAGTCTTCTGGTCATTAAAACTTAGGAAGTTTGAAGCCATCCAAGTCTTAATGTCGTCCAGACATTTTAGGAGAGAGTGGAGGGACCCTGTATTTGCTGGTTTCAGTGGCAGGTAGATCTGGCAATCATCTGCGTAACAATGGAATGATATTCCATGTTTTCTGAGGATGGTCCCCAGTGGGAGCATGTAGAGCGTGAAGAGAAGTGGACCGAGAATAGAGCCCTGTGGGACCCCGCAGGAGAGAGACACTGAAGGGGATACACTGTTCCCGACCTTAACACAAAAACTTCTGTCAGCGAGGTATGAGCGGAACCAGTCTAATGCAGCACCTGTGATCCCGACCCAGTGTTCGAGCCGTGATAAGAGAATACTGTGGTCGACGGTATCAAAAGCAGCGGTAAGGTCAAGGAGTACAAGTACCACAAACTGACCAGAATCATTTGATACAAGAATATCATTGAAAACCTTGACCAAAGCTGTTTCCGTGCTGTGAAGCTGTTTGAAACCGGACTGAAAAACTTCAAAGACTTTGTTTTCAGTTAAGAACTGATTTAACTGAATAGAAATGAGTTTTTCGAGGATTTTGGACATAAAGGGGAGTCTTGATATTGGTCTGTAATTTGCGCAGGCGGAAGGGTCAAGACCGGGTTTCTTTAATAACGGAGTGACCACTGCATGTTTGAAGGCATCTGGGACCACACTTGTAGCAATGCTACTATTCAAAATATTAAGAACAGAGGGCCCCAGCGATGGCAGAACCTGTTTGAACAATGATGGGGGGATGGGATCAGCGGGGGAGCCTGAAGGTTTCATGTGACCAACAGCTTTGTTTAACAATGGGAGTGAGATGGGTTTGAATTGCCTGAAGTTTGCTGTGCAAGGAACAATGGGAGAGGTGTCGACTGCGGAGTGGGGGATGGAGGACCTAATCAGCTCAACCTTTTCAACAAAGAATTTGCTGAATCTGTTACAGGAGTCAACAGGGGCCTCCATGTTGGCTGATAGAGGAACATTAAGAATGGAATTTACTGTGTTGAAAAGAATGCGGGGGTTGTGTCTGTTGGAGGTGATGATGTGGGAGAAGTATTTGTTTTTTTCTGATTTGACGGTGGCCTGGTAGTTATTTAAACATGTTTTTAGCGAAATGAAAGAAACCTGGAGTTTGTCTTTTTTCCACTTGCGTTCTGCACGCCTGCAAAGACGTCTCGCTGCCCTGGTGGTCTCATTTATCCATGGGTATTTTGCCAGCTTTGGTTTCCTGACTTTTAGTGGGGCCACAATGTCTAGGATCTCAGTGCAGGTCTCATTGTGGCTACTGAGCAGCTCCTGTGTGCTGACACAGGCAGATGTTTCAGGGGCTGTAACAGTAGTGGAGGTGAAAGCAGAAGAAAAAAGTGCAGCGGTTGAAGGGTTAAAAATACGGCAGCTCTTGGCTGGAGCAGGAGATTTAGACACACGTGTGAGAGATATTTCAAATGAGATGGGTTTGTGATCAGAAACAGTAGCATCCCCAATCATCAGATTAACCACTGACAGACCATGAGACAGAACTAGATCGAGCGTGTGACCCTGCTGGTGGGTTGGACCAACAACATTTTGTACCAGGTTGAAAGAGTGTATCAGGTTTAAAAAGTCATTAACTAATGGCTTATCAGGGCAACAGACATGCAAATTGAAATCTCCCAAAAGTAATACCCTATCGTATTTCAAGAATATTCCAGTCAGGAAGTCCGAGAGTTCACTGATGAAGCCTCTGGTGGTTTTAGGTGATCTGTAGATCACAGCACACAGGAGGGGGTTGGAGCGGCCCAGTTCAAAATGCAGCAATTCGAAAGTCTGAAAAGCTGCTGCCTGTAACAGTCTACAGTTCCAAAGTTTCTTAAAAACAGCCAAAACTCCTCCACCCCTTCCAGACAGTCTGGGCATGTTAAAAAATGTACAATCCACTGGCAAAAGTTCAGAGAAAACAGATAACTCACCAGGAGGAAGCCAAGTTTCTGTGAGGAACGTGAAGTCCAGTTTGTTTGAGCAGAAAAAGTCGTTCATGATAAAAGCTTTATTTGTCAGAGACCTCACATTTAATAAAGCGAGTCTTGTTGGACCAGCAGCTGAAGTTCTGGCATGATTTAGCTGCCATACTGGAGTTGAGCATGCAGCTGGAGTCAGAGATGCTCACAAGTCATTTTTTGCAAGTCCAAGTCAAGTCTCAAGTCTCTGATCTCAAGTCCAAGTCAAGTCTCAAGTCTCTGATCTCATGTCCAGGTCAAGTCCAAGTCAAGTCTCAAGTCATTGATCTCAAGTCCAAGTCAAGTCTCAAGTCTCTGATCTCAAGTCCAAGTCAAGTCCAAGTCAAGTCCCTAATATTTGAGTGACACCGTGAATGAATGTATGCTATTCATTCGCAAACAATGGACATTAAATGTCTCTCCTTTTAAAAATATCCAGGTTAACATTAGATTAACACACTGACGCTAAGCTTGTTTGTAGCAGCTGCTAACAACCTTTTAGGCAGTGACTACACGTTACAGCTTATTTTTATCTGAATGTAGAGGCCAAAACATTACATTAAATGTCTCTCCTCAATTCAATTCAGTTCAGTTTATTTATACTGTATAGCTCCAAGTCACAAGTTGTCTCAGGGCACTGAACAGAAACAATCAAATGTAAAAATAATAAGTTAACAGAAACTTTAATATAAAAATAATGGTAACACTATTTATCTGAGGAGACTGCTTTGAGTTTAACTCCATGTTATAAAAAAGCTACAGTAGTTAGCCAGAGTTATTTCAGGATGAAATAATTTGAACTTCTGTTTGAATTTAATGCTATGAACTTTTTCCTTTTTGTTACATTTACCGGTACTATGAATTTCTCACAGGGCAGAGAGCCAACATGGAGGACTCACAAACATATACAGTATTATTATTATTATACAGTACAAATAATATTGTCCAGTGTCTGATGCTGCAGTCATGTTACTGAGCTCCCACTGATGGGCTAACCTGGTTCCACCACCAGCAGCAGGATCTTCAGACAGAACAGCTGGTGGGATGTCCTGGTATCTGCAGCCCTCTCTCCATTTGTTTCTTCATGGACATGGAGCTGTGAAATTATGTTGTGCCCTTTCCTCAGCAAAACGCTCCTCCAGTGGAGACTTTCTGGACAGACTGCAGGGAGGTTCCTAAACAAACAACAGGTTTATCAGTATTATCAGTAAAAAGAGATTATTAAATCATTTTTAAGACTGAGAATGTGTACAATTATTAGCTCTGTTGTTATTGCCTAACTAACCTATTCAATAATTCTTCAAACTGTGACATTCACTCATAATGGAATGAAAGAGAACATAAACAGAAATTATATAATAATGAAAACTAGAGACATTAAAACATTTTAAAAGACACAGAGAACTTTAAATGAATTAAGAATGTTAATAAGTGTTGGATTTGAGTGCAATGTAAGTGCAATCCATGGTTGAATTGAATCCACATCTGAAAAGGGATGCAACCTTTTCACAACATATGCTGTAACTGTTTTGTGGCACTCGGTTACACTGACGTACAGTATTTACCTTGGACAGTCACTGGTGAACACTGTGAAGCCATTTCAGGTCGTTTGTCTAAGAAAAAAAAAACGAGCTAACGTTAGCATCGTGTTTGTATTTGAGCTGACTTACCGCTTTAAGCGGAGTATAACTTGTTAGCTGCCTTAATGTTGGTATGAGATGTAGTTTATTTATTTACCTGATGGAGTCGAAGAGGTAGCGATTAGCGAAAAGTTCGGCGGAGCGTTTTGCAGACGGACTACTCTGTACTTCCGGTCGGATACGAAGCGAAAATAATCCGGTGGAGTACGTCAAAGACGGGACACTATTTTACTTCTCCACCCTCCTTTGCATGATAGAAAATTATTGCAAGTGCTGCACTGACCTGACTGGTCATTTTATTAAATTAGTACGCTATCGATAGCAGATGCACACTTCCGGTGGATTCTTCTTCGTTGGTTTTCGGTGGCGGCTACTTCCGGTTGGCTAACTAGCATCGAACATAGGAATCGCAAATTAATATTTTGAACGATTTCGGGAAAACCGCACAGTTAGTCCCGGTTCAGAACAATTCTCGATGCTCACGAGTCTCAAATGGCGAGTCCGAGTCGAGTTGGAAGTCTTTTGAATGCAAGTCCGAGTCGAGTTGGAAGTCTTTTGAATGCAAGTCCGAGTCGAGTCTGAAGTCTCTGTTTTTGCGACTTAAGTGCGACTCGAGTCCGAGTCCCAAACTCGAGTCCCCATCTCTGGCTGGAGTTTTGGCATCAATTGGTCTCCATACAGGCCACGGAGCGCAGGTCAGATGCTTCAGGTTGTTTACGTTTACTAAACGTTTACTAAAAGTCAGGTTGTTTCGGTAGGACTGATTCAATCGTTTCTATTCTAGATCTATTCATTTTGATGAGTCTCGCCATAGACTTCAAAATTTATAGGGAATACCAAATCTTGCGTCGTTCGTCTAAAAGGCCAACAGACATTTAGACCAAACTATGTTACATTTTTCTATTTTAGTTTAACCTAAACTAAGTAATGAATGGAGGAATAGTTTGAAAGAAGAGGCCTTCGTTACAGAAGCCCTCCAAAAATTCTATAGGTATAGATCCCTATATCTGATTTTTACAGCATTGATCCACCCCTTAATTGGTAATTGTAGCTGATCTAATCCATGATAGCTTACATACCAGGTGCATATAGGTAGGGCCTAATGTAAAATCCCAATCATAAGCCCACCTAAAACCACATAATTGCATGACACATTGAACCAGGGTGGCACCGACTGGAAGCCATCCAGCCTGCAAACTTCGATGTGGGGACCTGCTAATCCAACATTGGTCTTCAACCTTCATCCAAGGGCCGCCTCCTGTGCTTCAATCGAGGGATCCCCTCTACATGCCGATTAAAATCCATTCTTGCTGATGAAATCCATCCATCCATCCATTTTCGTCCGCTTATCCGGGGTCGGGTCGCAGGGGTAGCAACCTAAGTAGAGAGGCCCAGACTTCCCTCTCCCCAGCCACATGGAGCAGCTCCTCTGGGGGAATCCCAAGGCGTTCCCAGGCCAGCCGAGAAACATAGTCCCTCCAGCGTGTCCTGGGTCTTCCTCTGGGCCTCCTCCCGGTGGGACATGCCCGGAACACCTCCCCAGGGAGGCGTCCAGGAGGCATCCTAACCAGATGCCCGAGCCACCTCAACTGGCTCCTCTCGATGTGGAGAAGCAGCGGCTCTACTCCGAGTCCCTCCCGGATGACTGAGCTTCTCACCCTATCTCTAAGGGAGAGTCCAGACACCCTGCGGAGAAAACTCATTTCAGCCGCTTGTATCCGAGATCTCGTTCTTTCGGTCACAACCCAAAGCTCATGACCATAGATGAGGGTGGGAACGTAGATCGATCGGTAAATTGAGAGCTTTGCCTTTCGACTCAGCTCTCTCTTCACCACGACAGACCGGTACAGCGCCCGCTTCACTGCGGATGCTGCACCTATCCGCCTATCGATCTCACGCTCCAGTTTTCCCTCATTCGTGAACAAGACCCCGAGATACTTAAACTCCTCCACTTGGGGCAGGACCTCATCCCCGACCCGGAGAGGGCATGCTACCCTTTTCCGGCTCAAGACCATGGCCTCGGATTTGGAGGAACTGATCCTCATCCCGGCCGCATCACACTCGGCTGCAAACCGCTCCAGCGAAAGCTGTAGATCACGATCTGATGAAGCCAATAGGACCACATCATCTGCAAAAAACAGAGAAGCGATTCTAAGGCCACCAAAACGGATCCTCTCAACACCTTGGCTGCGCCTAGAAATTCTGTCCATAAAAGTTATGAACAGAATCGGTGACAAAGGGCAACCTTGGCGGAGTCCAACTCTCACTGGAAACGAGCCTGACTTACTGCCGGCAATGCGGACCAAGCTCTGACACCGGTCGTACAGGGACCTAACAGCCCATATCAATGGGCCTGGTACCCCATACTCCCGGAGTACCCCCCACAGAACCCCCCGAGGGACGCGGTCGAATGCCTTTTCCAAGTCCACAAAGCACATGTAAACTGGTTGGGCAAACTCCCACGCGCCCTCCAGGACCCTGCTGAGGGTGTAGAGCTGGTCCAGTGTTCCACGACCAGCACGAAAACCACATTGCTCCTCCTGAATCCGAGGTTCGACTATCCGACGGACCCTCCTCTCCAGAACCCCTGAATAGACCTTACCAGGGAGGCTTAAGAGTGTGATCCCCCTATAGTTGGAACACACCCTACGGTCCCCCTTTTTGAATAGGGGAACCACCACCCCAGTCTGCCAATCCAAGGGAACTGCCCCCAATGTCCACGCGATATTGCAGAGTCGCGTAAGCCAACACAACCCCACAACATCCAGAGCCCTAAGGAACTCAGGGCGAATCTCATCCACCCCTGGAGCCCTGCCACCACAGAGCTTTTTAACCACCTCGGTGACCTCAGCTCCAGAGATTGGAGAGCCAGACCCAAAGTCCCCAGGTTCCGCTTCCTCAGTGGAAGACGTGCCAGCAGGATTGAGGAGGTATTCGAAGTACTCCGCCCACCGACTCACAACATCCCTGATGAAATCAATAACCCCAATCGTTGTGGAATTACCGCTGTGGATTATAAGACTTTGTTTCCAAGGGATCACAGACTCAGTTTTCCATGGGTTAACAGACTATGTTTCCAAAGGATTGAAAGCTTACCGCAATGGGATTACTTACAAACAGTATGGAATTTCCAAAAACATTATGGGAGTATAATTTTGATTTTTTTTTTCTTCCTCCACTTGCTGGATTACATAGAGGTCAGAGACATTCGGTGGTATCCTTTCGTGTTGGAACTCATCTCCAAGGACAGGCGATGATTTCCAAAAAGGGGGACTATAGAGATATAGCACCCTCATGTCTGTATTGGAGTTAAACCTCTTCACATCTCTCTGAAACTCTGAGTGTTACACTTTCTTGGAACTCTCAAGGAGACAAGTGGACACTATTTTTGTTACAATTATTTTGAATTAATGGACACCAATCAATCAAAAAGAACTTTCTTTTAATGTGTGTTAATTCAGAATTGATCAACATTATACTTTTGTCATTTAATGATGATCTGTTACTTGCATGAGTTTGACCCTTCTGCAGATGACACCATCATCTATTGCTGTTCTTCCTCCCTCAGCCAAGCTTTCACCTCTCTTCAGGACGCTTTTAATATTATTCAGTCATGGCTGCAAAAACTTAGACTGGTCCTAAATGCAGACAAAAGCAAGTTCATGGTTCTTGCCAACAGAAAGCAGCAACCAGAGAACCCACCTCAAATTGGAACCCAAGAGGGAAAACAAATAGAAATGGTCTCCACCTACAAATATCTAGGTTTCAACATTGACACTGAACTGTCTTTTAAAACCCACATCTCCAAAATGGCCACTAAACTCAAACTGAAGCTAGGTTTCTTCTTCAGAAACAAATCCTGCTTCTCATGCAAAGCCAGGAGAACATTAGTAGCTGCAACATTCATGCCAATACTAGATTATGGTGACGTGCTGTACATGAGTGCTGCATCAAAATACCTACAGTCCTTAGACTCCATTTACCACGGTGCCCTTCGGTTCATTACTGACTCCAGTTATCGCACTCATCACTGTGAGCTTTACGTAAAATCTGGCTGGTCATCTCTCAGCACTCGCAGATACACTCACTGGATATCCTTCATCTACAAGACCCTCCTAAACCTAGTCCCGTCATACCTCACCTCCTTAATACAAACATCACACAGTCATTACTCCCTGCGCTCTAACGATTTAGTCCTCCTGTCAGTTCCTCCTGTCAGAACTGAACTAGGAAAAAGAGCATTCAGCTTCGCCGTCCCCTCAGCCTGGAACAACTTACAGAAAGATCTGAAACTATCAACATTCATCTCTCCTGGATCCTTTATGTCAACCGTAGTAGAAAATGTCATCAAGAAACTTGACCATTGCAGATGTTTCTAACCATTACTTATCCAATATACATGTCATTGTTGATTTTTTTAACTTTATTTACCCAACCGAGGTCTGTCTGCTTGTTTTGTATATAATGTATATAGAAATCTGTCATATCCTGTTGGTTTTGAACTGTCAACATCTGTTTACTGTGATTGTAGTTTTCTTTATTTTCTTTTGATAAGTGCAAATGCCTATTGCCAATGTGACGTGTGCTGCTGACCACTTGACCAGGTCACCCTTGTAAAAGAGATCACGATCTCAACGGGCTCTACCTGGTTAAATAAAGGTGATTGATTGATTGATTGTATGCTGGTGAAGATTCTCAGACCCTTCTGCTGGTTTATTTCTACAGAACAAGCAGGCTTTAATATTATGGCACAGTTCATGGTAAACTTTTAACTTGCAACTTCCTTTTGTGTTGTCTGTGAAGTTAGCCATAATATTCTCTGTGCTCACAAGCGGCCATCTGGCCGATTCTATAAACAAGTTTTCCTACTGTCCTTCAGAGACCTTCTGCCTATGGGATGAAAAATCCATCCGTTATTTTGTTAAACCAACCAATAAGCCATTAAAGAGGTGGGCAGACTCCACCCTCCATATAAAGTCTTACTTCCGTTTTGACTTTAGTGCAAAGGGGGAGAACTGAACAAACTACTGGTTTTCTCCTCTGGAAAAAGCTGGAAACGTTGTAGTCATATGTCAATTAGACCTGCGTTCTCAGCCGGAGTTACAGTAAAGCTTACTGTGCCTCATTCACTCATTTTCTGAAAGAATTTGTTTTCTGGAAAGTTTTATTTTGAAACTCAGCCAGGAGCTGGCACTGTTTCTGCCGGTGAAGGCGTACTCCCCGCTCGTCTGAATCAGCCATACATGCACGGAAGTCGACTGGACGTGAACTGGAACACATAGTCCGTTAGTGTCCACAAACTTCTCAGGCCTTATCTCCAAGGGACGTGTCGTCACCAGGTAAAAGAGGCTTTGATTGTATGCTGAACGTGCCGAAGTACAGCTGGACCTGTTTGGGAAAAGGTTCCACCCTGTTTGTTTCAAAATAATTAACTTCTGTTAACTTATCTTTCATTCTTCCTCCTCCTATTTCTTCTTTTTCCCTAAGCCAGTAAACTTCAAGTAAATGTGCCAACAGTAAGTTAGACCCTAGCTGTCTGTTTGTTTTTAATTTGAATTCTTGTCAAAGTAGTTAATAAATCAGAGCTAATATCGATACAAATGTTTAATGTACTTTCATGATTATTTCAATAAAAGGTCTATTTTCTGGTGGACCAACATTTGTTGAAGTCTCTCGTGAAGTTACATTTTGTCTAATCACTTTAAGGCAATTTAATACCAGAAAAAGGGTGAACTTGTGAATTGGTGGTAGATTTGTGCAGATAAGACCTGCTCAAACCTTGCACCTAAAATATAGGTAAGTCAGTAAACTGACCAATAAGTCCTATATTATTACATTAATGGTGGCCCGTACGGGGATTCCCGCTTGACTTCTGCGGTACCTGTTGTAAAAAACAAGACAAAAGATGACAAAAGATGGTGACAAACTCACGTGTAGCCATGTTGCTCATGGCACTTCAAAGTTTTAACCTAGACATCCGCTATGGACAAAACAAGAAGTCACACTTGGGCTCTGACTTGGCAATCTGCCAAGATTGTACGCAAGACGTACCAGCCACCCAACCGCCAGCTGAACAAAAACCCTCAGTAACTGAGCACCTAAATCACCACTTCTTTGATAGCAATATCTGCAAAGATATGACAACATTGTACGTGGATGGATGTTCATTCCACCATGAAAAAATCTGCAAGACAGGTGTTGGAGGGATCCTCCTCCAAGACCAAGAACAGATCACTTTCAGCTACAAATTAGGCTCTCAGTCTTCTCAGTACGCTGAGATTTCAGGAATCCTAATAGCTCTCCAGATAGTAGTAGAATGCTCCATCCAGACGTTAGTCATCTGCACTGACTCTAACTATGCTCGTTTAAGTTTCGCGTGTCATCTCGCTCAGTGGAAAAGGAACGGTTTTCTCACAAGCAACAAAAAAGTGGTCAATCACAAAGAGCTTTTCATAGCATGTGATCACTTGGTGACATCACAGGACTTACAAATCTACTGCAAGAAAGTTCTAGGACATTCAAGAGTCCCAGGCGATGACAAGCACTACAATAACCTTGCAGATTCCTTAGCCAAGGAAGGAGCTGATGAATGTCCTCCAGGGTCCTTCGACCTGTCTTGGTTAATCAAAACTCAATCAACACAACCTACAGTCGAGGTAATGGCAGTCACACGTGCACAGGCTGCAGCCAGACGGGCTGACAACACAGTCTCTGTACGACCCACACTGACTGACCCAGACATTATCCAACTACAGAAGTTGGATCCTGCTATCAATAGGGATTGAACGAGTACATAATTTTTAAACTCGACATTAACATAATAATACTCGAGTAGAGCTCGAGTAGTTGATGATGTCATAGGATCTCAAGATGCTAAAAATAATTAACTAATTAAAACAGCAAAAAAAAAGTTATTTATTATTTACAAAAAAAGACTAACAAAACATTGGGAGCATATATTAGGCTCCTACCATTTATCTTACAGCAAATAAGTCACAGGAAACCCAAAAATCTTAGTTATTATTATTAAGTTGCAAAAGTGAAAAAAAATGTATAGCACGTCAAACGAAACTAAAAACAGTGGGGCGGTTGACCACCCCGCACCACCGCCTGTGGTGCTGCGCATTAGGTTTAGTTTTAGAGATTAATATGTTTATAGGTTTTTATAGGTTTAGAGATTAATATTTTTTGCTTTTTATTTGTGAAACAAGATCAGAGGAAGCTGGTTCTGGTTTGGTCGATTGGACCAGGTGTTACACCACATTCTGTGACCTACAACTGTTCATGCAACACCGCCCCCTACAGTTACAATATAGGGTGGTCACAGAATATGGTGTAACACCAGTTCGCAATGCGCTCCAAACAGGAAGTTGATTCATTTTCTGTTCTGTAACTGCGACGTGATGACGTCACTACGAATACTCAACGTGAAATAAAAAAACTCGATAGAGGTCCAAGTAATCGATTAGTCGATTACTCGAGTAGTCTGTTAAAGCCCTAGCTATCAACTCCATGATACTGTACCTGACTGACCCAGACAAAAATGCTCTGTCCAAAGACGAACTGGATTCCGATCCAGACTTTAAAGTCTTCTATCAGTTGCGCAAATAGCTAAAACTAATCAAAGGCTTTCTAACTTTTGCTCATGGACCAACGTCCTCACCTGTGTTCGTGGTTCCCTATGACCACAGGGGGATGATGTTAGTTCATGCCCATGATCTACCGTCCGCAGGACACAAGGGAGATAACACCACATTGAAAGCATTGAAACAAATTGCCTATTGGCCTGGAATGAAAAAGGATGTCAAAGAATACATCGACGGTGCCTGGTCAGCGGCAAGTTTCAGCCATCCAGACCACTTCACAGAGCACCACTGCAAAGCAGAGGCATTACATTTCCTTGGTTCGACCTCCAGATCGACTGGGTTGGACCAATCACTAAGAGCTCTAGAGGAAACAAGTATTTTCTCACGGTAACCTGCGCGTTTACCAAATGGGTAGAATGTTTACCAGTTCCTAATGACACATCACAAACCACTGCTATGTTGTTTATGAATTATGTATTCTCAAGGTTTGGACTCCCACTGAGGGTGAACTCAGACAGGTGAAGTGATGAAAGAACTGTAGAAGATGCTAGGTGTCAAAGTCAACTTCCATGTTGGCTACCACCCACAGGCAACTTTCAACTTTCACCACACAACAATACATGAAAGACCTGGAAAAACACCTTAAAAACACTTTTGCTTTTGCCCAGAAAAACCTGGAAAAATCCACTGAAGGACGCAAGGCGTACCATGACTAAAAGCCTCTCACGAAGAACTCCAAGTGGGAGACAGGGTCTGGTACTATACGTTCACCCCCACAACCGGGAAAGGAGAATCCGGGACCGGAACTCTTGCCCGCAAACTAATGCCCAGGTGGACTGGACCTCATCTGATAACAGACAAAGTGTCCTCAATTATCTACCAAATCAAAATCAGCAAAGGCCGTAAAGAGCCAATTGTTAAATGGGTACATCGGAACCAGATCAAACCTTACAAGGCGTTCAATAACTCCACGAAAGACAAGGATCTCACAAACTCACAGACTCCATGGGAAAAAAGGGTTGTTCAAGCAGAAGATAGTAATTAAACTAAATAGGTCCAAACTACATTAGTTGTTAAAAGAAACAGCTCCAACTAGAACTTAGAAACACTAAGTCTAAAACGCACAACAAGAAATAACCATAACAATAGTTTAAATCCACAGGGTTTAACTTGACATCGGTTAAAAGCTAAGACCTATCTTTTTGTGTGTTACATATTGGAATCTGATGACCAGAGTGAGTTGAAGCAGTGAAATATCGCTTTCTAGTGGCTTAATCACTACTTGTGTCATTGTTGAAATGTTGTACTGGTTCTGAACACTCCCAGCCAAAGAGGTTTTGTATTAACACTAGTTAAAGACTAATATGGATTTTAACTATGCCAACATGCATTTCATTTGTTAAACCTCAATCTTTGAAGAGGCATTGTAGATTAATGCTACTTTAGGTACTATAATCTACACTGATCTCACAACTTTTCAAGTAGAATACTCAAACAATTCTATTCGGGGGGGTTACCTAATTTTTTTAATGAGTCTTGCCATAGACTCCAAAATTTAAAAGGGAAAACCAAAAACCTAAGGCGTTCGTCTAAAGGACAACAGACAATCAAACCAAACTATACTTTTTTTTCTATGATAGATCAAATTTTAACTAAGTTTTGAATGGAGGAATAGTTTGGAAGTAGAGGCCTTCGTTACAGAAGCCCTCTTGACCCTTCTATAGGTATAGATCCCTATATCTAACTTTTACAGCATGACCCACCCCTTAATTGTTATCTGTAGCTGATCTAAACCATGATAGTTTACACACCAGGTGCATATAGGGAAGGCTTAATGTAAAACCCCAATCATAAGCCCACCTAAAACCACATAAATGCATAACACTTAGAACCAAAAGGCACCGACTGGAAACCAACCAGCCAACAACCTTTGATGTAGGGACCTGCAACTCCAACGTTGGTCTCCAACCTTCATCCAGTGGTCGCCTCTTCTACCTCAATCAAGGGTCCCCTCTACATGCTGTAGTGAACCAGACCCTGGTCTCTGATACACCTTCGTCTCTTTGAACTGTCCCAGTGATACTTTTTCACTGATACTCTCAGTGAAACAGACATTAACACAGTTTATTCCATTTAGTTTGAATCTAAGAACATAATCACTACAAGAGACTATTTTTACTCTTTAAATTTGTTCTTATTCAAATGTATTTAACAGAATAACTTTCTGTCATTTTTATGATCATGTGTTATGTCATGTGTCATGTGCTGGTGTATTCTTAATATGTGGACACATGAGTCAAAGAACTCGGTCTACAGTTGAATATAATGTCAAGTTGAACTTTCAATTTTGTTTTTAAGTTAGAAAACAGGTAATCTTATAACTAGCTCCTGTTTTCTTTCTTCTCTTAAAACAATCTGCCTCTCTGTTATTCTAAACTGACCTTCACTGTCTGACTGAAGATAACGTCAAGTGAACTCTTTGATGTGACTCTAATTCCCTTCCACTGGTCGACCGAACCAATCGGGAAGGAGCAAGTCACTGATCTCAGATTCTCTTTTAAAAGTCTAAGCTTCCTGAAACTTTCAGTTCTACGAGGAAGTGGGATGTAAAACTATCTCTCTAAGCTGTGGACGCTTGGTCAGATGCCAAGAAGACCTGCGTTTCTCAGCAAGGGTTATAGCACATCAGCTGTGAATCCATTCGAGTGTCACAGGTCCAAGCTGTGAATGAATCTCCTTTCTGGAATAATTTATCTTGAAAAATCAACCGGACTACCATTACTTCAGTGGGTCAAAGGCGGTCATGAGAAGCTGCAAAGGTAAACGGACTGACCTCCTCGGACTTCAAGGACCCATCTGTTCTTGGCAGACCGTCAAAGGTAACTAGTCGCTGATTGTTTACCTACCGGACCTACGTCTAGCTGGAGATCGCACGGAGCACGTGTCATGGTTCTGGTTATACACTAAAGATAACTTCCTTTAAACTCCATCTTTCTCCTCCTCACTCTTAAACTTCTCCTTATCCATCTTAAGCCGGTAACTAAACTTTAAGAAATAAGAACCTTCAGATATAAGTAAATACATCATCTTATTACTTGTTTCTGTTGTTCACAATTAAATCTGCTGACGAGTAAATTATAGAAATTTGGTCGATCAATCAGTTGTACACATGTATGATGTAATTTATGATTCTGTTAATAAATGGCAGTACTCCTGGTATGCCAACTATAATTAACGTTTCATTTCTTTTACATCTCATCACACGATCACAAAAGTTATTGATTAATCTGAAAAGAAAGAACCCGTGAATTATTGATGATAATTTGTGTCAGTTTAAAACCTGCTCAATTTACATCTGGTGTACAGGACAGACAGTAAAACTGATTGCCCCTGTACCCCCTACAATGCTGATGTAATCAACAACTCCAATCATTATAGAATTACCGCTGTGGATTATAAACTTTGTTCCAATGGATTACAGACTCAGTTTTCCAAGGGATTAAAAGTTTTGCCCAAATGGGATTACCAACAAACATTATGGAATTACTGACAAACAGTATGGGATTTAATTGTTTTGATTTTTTTCACTTGCTGGATTACATCAAGATCAAAGACATTTGGAGGTATCCTTTCATGTTGGAGCTCATCCCCATGGACAGGCGATGACTTCCAAAAAGAGGGACTGTAGTGATACACCTTGGTCTCTGAACCTCTCAGTGAGACACCTTTTCTTGAAACCTTCAAGAAGAAGACAGTGGACACTGTTTATTCCATTAATTTGATTCAAAGACACAAATTAAATCACCAAGAGACTCTCTAATTTGTTCTAATTCAAATATATCAAAAGAATAATCTTGTGTTTATTGCATTGATTGAGCTGCATTGATTGAGCTGCCATGTTTCTCTACCAAAAAACATGCTTGTTAGGCTGATTGGTGACTCTAAATTGACCCTAGGTGTGAGTGTGAGAGTGGATGGTTGTTTGGTGTGAGTGAGACAGGTCCCTCTTGTAAATGAGTCCCCGTGACTCAACGAGGCTAGCCTGTATAAATAAAGGTTGAATGAATGTTTCTGGTTAAACTCATTTCAAGATAAATCCCTCTCTCTTCCTACCTCCTCTTTCCTATCTCTGCCAGTAACATTAAGTTAACACGTGCCTGCAGATGTAAGTTAATTACCATCTCATAACTTTATTCTGTTGTTCCTAAAATACACGTCGAGTAGTAGAAGTTATGGACGCATGATTTCAGCTGTTTGATGTCACGTTATAGGAAAATCTGATCAATCAATCAAAGTGTACATGTATGATGTTGTTATTAATGATCTGTTTAAATAAATGACCGCATTTCTTTGATGGGTCAAATATAATTAACGTTTCATGTCACCTAAATGGTAAATGGAGCTTATTTATATAGCGCTTTTCAGCCCCCTATGAGGGATCCCAACGCGCTTTACAATACCAACCATCCACCCATTCATACACCCATTCATACACCAGTAGCGGTAGACTGCCATGCAAGGCGCCTTCCAGTCCTACCGGGAGCAACTCGGGGTTAAGTGTCTTGCCCAGGGACACAACGACACATGGTGTGGGGAACCGGGATTCGAACCTCCAACCTTCCGATCGGGGGACGACTGCCATTACCACTACGCCACGGCCGCCCCTATGCACCTACATCTTATCTGGTCGCACAATTCATTGATTAATCCGAAAAAGAAGAGAATCCGTGATTAATTAATGATATTCCAATCATGCAACAAAATACAAAAACAAGGGACCAAAAGTGAAAAAGAAATAAATGTACAGCAGCATGGCAGAGCTCGGTTTGGTTGTTAGCAGGCTCCTTTGTTAGCAGGCTTTACCGATTTACTTACTATTTATTACCTATCAAGGCATCATAAGAACAAAACAACACAGTTATTTTTCAATAAACACAGATAAGATAAAAGTAATTAAAAAAACTTACTGTAGAAGTGCTCAGAGCCAAGTTGCAAACGAGCCAGCTTCAAACTGAGTTAAATGTGCTGCCAGAAGTTCTTCTTTTTTTAGGACATACCCGGTACTGTACTAGTGTAAATAAAGGAGTGGAACGTGGACCTCTCCATTCCTTGTAGTAACGTGTAGAAGTTTTGTGAATTCACATTAGACTCAAACGGTAATACTATTTACAGGCAGGTAAGAAAATGTACAGAGAGAAATCACAACCCACTGTTCTCAACATGGTGCTTAATTTAAAAATGTGATAAACCCTGCACAGTGATAAAATTTTGGTCTGACCCAGAGCTCAAAGAGGAGGAGGAGCAAGAGGATGGGGGTGAACATACCTACAAACAACTTTTCAACAAACTGTTGACAAGAGGATCAAAACAAAAGAAATCTAACCTCTCTCTCAAGTGTGTTTATCTGTAAATGACATATACAGATTGCTCTATTGGGTAATTTTTATTATTATTATTACTATTTTTTTTATTTTTACATTTTTTAAATCTTCTCTCCAGCTTATTTGGGGATCCCCAGGTGGCCGCTGCCCCCACTTTGAAAAACACTGGATTAGACATTAGCATTTCAGTCATTGGAATTCAACCACAAAACAACATTGATTCAATGACATCTTTTAAACATTGGTTAATTGGCTAGAACTGATTGATTGATTAAAGGTTGAAAAATCATCAATCGTCAACCTTAACCAAAAAACAACCTTTCTGACAATAATTCATCATTGAATTAACATATTTCGCTATCTGAGAAGTCTTCATGATGCTTTGCTGTCTGACTCATGGTTAAAACCATTCAACCTACAAAATGAACACAAGGACTATCTAAGCATACCGTAATCACAGGACAGAACAGCACCAAACACGTACGTAACCAAAAGTGTACATTTTTTTAAGCCTTTTGTTTTGGATAGATCGAACCAAGCAACAACAAAGAATAAACATGTAGATGTATTTATCTATTCCACCCGATCTATCCAAAACAAAAGGCTTTAAAAAAAAGAGAGTAATACCATAAAATTTTCGAGACAGGGGATCGAACCAGGGTCTCCCGCATCCCAAGCATCCTTTTAGACCACTGACCCAACTTGGCATTCATGCATTCCTCCTCCTCCGCACAGTATTAAAACAAATACAACGAGATAGTTCCGATGAAGTGTAAAGTATTCTTAAAATAAATAAGTTAAAATACACAAATAACTAGTGCCATTCCGAAAACTATAATATGCTTTATGATTTGTTCTTTGTTCGACTGCCCCTAGTGGTCTGGAGCACTTCCGTTGTAGCTTTTCTATTTGCAACTCGTTCTGTATTTGCAGCTCGTTCTGTATTTGCAGGTCGTCCGTTCTTTAGGAGCGCGTGTTATCTTTTAGCGCTGTTTTATTTTTTGCGTTGCAGCTGCGAAGCATTTGGGTTTGCAACGCGTTCGTGCTTTTGGTGCGGGTATTATCTTTTGCAGTGCGTTATCTTTTGGGCGCTGTTTTCTTTTTGCAGCGCGTTTGCACCCCTCGGCCACCGTAGTTTCATGCATTTGGATGTGAGCTTAAGTAAGATAGTGGTACTTAAACACATATGTACCATACACAGAAAGATGTCACACAGAAATAATTTTAAAACTTTTATTGAAATATGTACCAGACTTAACAGACTCACAGATTTTGAAACCCATAATTATGATTGTCAAATGAATTCTCTCCAGCTGTCAGACCTGGAATCCCTTGTTAATTGCAAAGTAAAAAACAAAACAAAACCATTGTCATATTCATTCATCCAACCTTTATTTGGACAGTCTCCTGATTCATGCTCAATAATCCAGGTAGAAATAAAAATCTAAAAAAGTTAAGCCTGGTCCTCTGGACATCCAAAAAAACAAAACAAAAAAATTGTAGAAACGTTTCGTCTTTCGTACGAAAGACTTCTTCAGTCTGAGGTGCTCAGTCTTATAAATAGCACCTTATCATAGTGGATCAACCAGTTTGCTGCTGACAGCCAAAACCAGCTGCTCACATGATTAAGGACCATCAGCCAAATGATGGATCATTAGCACCCTGATGCTTGCTTGCTATTCACAAGGGGCTAAGTGATACTAGCAATAACAGCATTGTAAGAGGGGGACAGTTAAAGACGGAGGCCTCCACCTCTGTTTAATGATGAACAGTTTCTTTTCACAAAGATGGCCTCTACTCCTCTCTCAAACCATCGTTCTTCTCTATCAAGGATGTGAACATCTTCATCCCTGAAAGCGTGACCGCTGGCCTGGAGATGAGTGTAGGCCACAGAGTCCTGGCCTGATGATGTGTTTCTTCTGTGTTGGGCCATCCTTTTGGCTAGTGGCTGTTTAGTTTCCCCGATGTAAAGCCTCCAGTATAGCTGTGCGTTGTGTCCAGCGCCGCTGGACTCGTGTGTGCTGCACGCCGGCAGTTCATATTATACTCTGTGCAAGCGCAGCTCTCTGGAGTGCAGGCTCCAGCAGCTGGAGCCGGGCGGAGCGTTTACCTACAGTACAAATTGAGGTAGCTGATTGGTCATTTGCTGACACGCGAGGCAGTTTATCAACGTGCGCGTAGGCGGTCGTAAAATTTGAGCTTGGCACGTTCACGCCCGCGATCAAAGGCTTTTGCCGCGGCGCTCACACGGCGTGCCACGGCGCTCGGACTCACGCGGAGCTATACTGGGGGCTTAAGACTGATCACAGTCCTCCTGACACTGAACAGCATACACAATATTACTCTGTTTGTGCCAGGGGACTGTATCTTTGGGATGAACCAGTCTTTGCCGTAATGTATTTTGGGGTTTAAAAGCCACTGGGACGTTATGTTTAGAAAATAATCGTCTCAATTTCTCTGATACTCCTGCAACATACGGAATGACCACTGGTCTGGGTTCCTCCTTTTCACCTAATAACTGGCTGGAGTCCTGTTTGGGTTTCTTTGCTTTCAGGAAGGCACAGTTAGGAAATCCACATTTATCTAGAGCCTGTTTTGTGTGTGATTTCTCCTTCTGCCTGGCTCCTGAGTTAGTTGGGACGCTGTCTGCTCTGTGGTACAGAGTCCTGATGACTCCTAACTTGTGCTCCAGAGGGTGATGGGAGTCAAACTGTAAATACACATCAGTTTGCAAATGTCCTTCATCAGAAACTGAGACCTCACAGTCCAAGAAAACCAACCTGCCATTTTTTACATCTTCTCGTATGAACTTAATATATTTATCCACAAAGTTGATGTGATCAGTGAAATGTTGGGGGAAACGCTATCTCCGAGCTATTCCAATCTGGCTTCAAATCCCTCCACAGCACTGAGACTGCCTTACTGAAGGTTTTTAACGACATCTTCCTATCCACAGACACTGGTGACTCTGTGTTGCTCGTCCTTTTGGACCTCACATCCGCTTTCGACACCATCGACCATGAGATCCTCATTTCTAGGTTGGAGCAGTGGGTGAGCATCTCAGGGTCAGCCCTGAACTGGTTCAGATCCTACCTCTCTGACAGGTCTTTTTGTGTGTCCATCAATGATTTTACTTCTGCAGTGACAGCTCTTAAAGGTTCAGTCTGCAGTTTCTGTAGAACATCAGCACTTAGAAAAAATTTCAACAGGCAAAGCATTCTGATCCCTCCCCCTCAGAGCCATATATGGCTCTGCCCCCTTGTGGTCTGTTGGAATTCAAATTCAAGCTCTGTTTTTATTGGCTGATTCAAATTCAAGCTCAGTTTTTATTGGCTGGTTACAAACTTTGTTTTTATTGGCTGGAAAATGGCGGGTCACTCTTTCTTTTTAGAAATGCTTATTTACCACCTGGAGAAGCAAGGGGACAATATTTTTTTTTAGTTTTTTTCAGAGATTACCTCTCTAACATCAATCTAGTGACAGAGTGAAGAAATATGTTAAAAATATATTGTTAGAAAAGTTACATATAGCAGCTTTAAATGGGGGGTTCCGCAGGGGTCCATCCTGGGTCCTCTCTTGTTCTCCTTATACCTGCTGCCACTCGGTGCTATTTTCCGGAAACACAACATACCCTTCCACTTCTACGCCGATGACTGTCAAATTTACTTCCCCCTAAGACAAAATGGTACATGCTCTATTCAACCTCTGCTCGACTGCCTGGCTGACATCAGGGACTGGATGGCTTTAAATTTCTTAAGTTTCAACGATAAGAAGTCTGAAGCCATATTGTTCCTTCCCAATGACACAACCTCGAACCACTGCATCGACCTTTCTGCTCTACCCCTGTCTGAAAAACAAAAAGTCACAAATCTGGGAGTGATAATGGATCCTTCCATGGAACTCAACAGTCATGCAAACATGATTGTTAAATCCTGTTTTTTCCAGCTGAGGCGACTGTCTAAGCAAAGCCCATATTATCAAAAAATAACCTGGAGACAGTAATTCACGCATTCATTACATCTAGGCTTGATTACTGCAATTCACTTCTGCTTGGCGTCAGTCAGGCCTCCATTGCACGATTACAACTGGTCCAGAACGCAGCTGCCCGATTTTTAACCAGTACACGCAAAGGAGAGCACATTACACCAGTCTTGGCCTCCCTGCACTGGCTACCGGTTCATCTTAGAATCCAGTTCAAAATTCTCATGTACGTCTACAAATCACTGAACAGCCTCGCCCCCGCCTATCTCTCAGATCTGATACACCCATATGTCCCTCCACGTGCTTTGAGGTCAGAGGACCGGGTACTTTTAAGAGTTCCAGAAACTCGTCTTAAGCGCAGAGGTGACAGGGCCTTCTCTGTGGCTGGCCCTAGACTCTAGAACGAGTTACCGCTTCTCATCAGACAGGCCCCCTCCCTCTCAGTTTTCAAATCCAGGTTAAAAACTCACTACTATTCTGTTGCCTTCAACACCCGCTGATTGGTGTTTGATCGTTTTATTTGTGATCGGCAGTGTTTTTTTTAATGTTTTTCGTGTTGTACTTCATTGTCTGTGGTGCCTGTTGCTTGTTTGTTTGTTCAGCACTTTGGTGTGGACTTGTTCCTGTTTAAAGTGCTTTATAAATAAAATGGTATGGTATGTTGGACTTCCTGAGATTTAATTTGAACCCAGATGTCGTCAACATACCTGAACCAATGCCTTGGTGGTCTCCCTGAAAAGGATGTCAAGACTCTTTTCTACCTCTTCCATGTACAGGTTGGCAACAATAGCAGAAACTGGAGACCCCATAGCACACCCATGTTTCTGCTTTTAATATTGCTCCCCATAAGTGAAGTAGGTTGACTGCAGGCACAGTTTCAAGAGTTGACAGAAGATCAACATAATCAGGCCAGTCTACACTCATTTCCAGGCCAGCGGTCACTCTTTCAGGGGCGAAGATGTTCACATTCTTGATAGAGAAGAACAATGATTTGAGAGAGGAGTAAAGGAGGCCATCTTTGAAAATAAATCGTCCATCTTTGAAAAATAAATCGTCCATCATTAAACAGAGGTGGAGGCCTCTGTGTTCAACTGTCCCCTCTCTTACAATGCTGTTATTGCTAGTATCACTCAGCCCCTTGTTAATTGCAAACAACCATCAGGGTACAATAATCCAGGTAGAAAAATCCAAAAAAGCTAAGTCTGGTCCTCTGGACATTCAAAAAACAAAACAAAACAAACCAAAAAAAAAACTGTAGAAACGTTTCGTCTTTCGTCCGAAAGACTTCCTCAGTCTGAGAAGCTGTGTTCAGCTCAGTCTTATAAATAGCACCCTCCCACAGTGGATCAACCAGTTGGCTGATGACAGCCGAAACCAGCTGCTCACATGATCAAGGAGGACCATCAGCCTGATGATGGATCGTTAACACCCTGATGGTTGTTTGCTATTCACAGAGGGCTGAGTGATACTAGCAATAACAGCATTGTAAGTGGGGGACAGTTGAACCCAGAGGCCTCCACCTCTGTTTAATGATGGACGTTTCTTTTCACAAAGATGGCCTCCTTTACCATCAGGGTGCTAACGATCCATCGTTAGGCTGATGGTCCTCCTTAATCATTTGAGCAGCTGGTTTCGGCTGTCAGTAGTAGGGGTGCAAATTTCTCAGTGTCTGGCAAATCAATTCGATTTCGATTTTTGGTGTCACAATTCGATTTAAAATTGATTTTTTTGATTCAGAAACAATTTTTGATTCAGAAACTATTTTTTTATTGAAATGGTCATACATTTAGGTTCAGTTATGTATCTGACAAGCTGAAAAGAATAAACAACAATGTAAACAAATACAGTAGAACATTTATTTAAAACAATAATTTAAAGCTAAATAGATTAAACAACAATGTAAACAAATGGAACATTTATTTAAAACAATAATTTTAGGTTCCTTATTGTATCAAATTTTTTGCATCGTTTGATATTTATACCAAAAATAGGAACAAATAATACAGGAGTGCATAAAATTCTGTAACTTAAATTACCAGTACAGTATTAGCTTACTGTAGTTGCTTGGATTTCTCAAACAATAAAAGAAAAAGAAAAATCTAGGAACAAATAATTCATCCATCATCTTTACCCACTTCTTCCTTTTTGAGTCTCGGGGGTCACTGATGTCCATGTCCAGTCATCACTGTGTGAGAGGTGGGGGACACCTGGACAGGTCTCCAGTCCATCACAGACAAATAATTCAAAATCTATAAATACAAAGTAAACAGACTTCAGCCTACCATAGTGCATTAATGTTTAACTCAAAATAAAATACAGACTTTACAGGGTTTTTAACCATATTGATTCATATTTGGTAAATCTTTAACAAAATTTCAAAACCTGTGCAAACCTGCATTAAAATCTCTTCTGATTTGTAATTTATAAACCATAAATTGTATCATTTAAAACTGGCTCCAGGTGATGTGTCTCATCTGGTCTTTCCAACCTGTTAAAAGACAAATTACATTAAGTTTGTTGTATAACTTGTCTATAAGTTTTAGTATAGTATGAGAAAACAACAGTTACCTTTGAGCTGCAGCTGCATCAGAACTTCTCCCACGTTATTCTTTTTTCATGCTGGAGCTGTGTGGACATTTTCTACGTGAAGGAATAACGTATGTTGCTTCCAGAGTATTAAAAATAAAAATAAACCTCTCAACTTCCACTGAGCTGTCCGCTTGTAAATCCTTTGTGCTATAGCAGGAGATGGAGAGAGAAATCTTTGCAGCAGACTTCTCTGGTCGGCTGGTTTGACTTTCATCTTCCGCACATTTTATCGTATTTCCAAAATACTGTACCTAATGCTGGACAATAATTAGATAATGATATATCTTGCGATATACTTTTATTCAATAACGATGATATGAATTTTAAGCATATTTTCGATATTTCGATTGGATTTTACAGCGTTTCACTGACACTTTTCTTTTTCTGTTCGGGTTGAAGCGGCTGCTTCCATTTCAACCCAGACAGAAAAAGCTGCAACACAAAACGTAAATGCGTGGTGACGTAGATGTCACGCAGAGCTCGAGTCCAGCAGCAGGCGTTAGCGGTAGCAGGCTAAGCTAAGCTCCAACGCGCGTTAAGTTTTCGCTTCAAAATGAGTGCCCATGACCATCAGAATGTGACTGAACAAAGTTTCACAAATGAAGAGAAAGCAGATGAAATAACTGATAAGAGAGGAAAGACTAATTTGTCGGTGTGGAAGTGGTTCGGCTTTCTAAGATCTGTTAAACAGAATGTTTCTTCTGCAGCGAGTCCTAATCGGTCTCTTTATGCTGCAAAACGTGACAGAGAGTTGTTCTAACTAGCGGTGGGAACATCTAACTTGTTTCATCTGAAGAGTTTCCACTCGATAGAATATGAGAGTCAGAAGATGAAGCACAATAAAGTTTGAGTCAACGTGTCCCTGAAACTATGATGCACTGAAACAAACAGCCCCAGCGCTGCATGTTTTTTTATTCATTTATTCAAAATAAAACAAATTTCATCAGAAATAAAAAAAAACACTGAATGAAAAGGTACAGAAAGATGAAAATAGTATTATATCTGCCCCTTGTTTAAAAAAATACAAAATAACTACAAACAAACAACAACCTTCACTTGAACAATCTCCAAACTGACAACAAAACAACTGCAGGTATCCTTCACCTGCACTATACCTTCCCAACAACTTTAATTTAATCATCTTTTTAAACATATAAATAGTTTTAGAAATGTTTATGGTGATATCAAGTCAATTCCACAATCCTGTTTCCTGAATTACAACACAGCTCCTTCACACTAGTTTTAAATGAAGGTTTTACAAACATTTACATTCTCTTAAGGTTTTAATGATTCTCTTTTTTGACACATTTTAATTAAAAATTTGGGGGTAATATTTTTATGAGTTTTATACATGACTTGTAAAATACTATGTTCAACCAAATCATAAACTTTTAATAATTTCAATTGATTGGTGAGGTGTTCCAGGCATGTCCCACCGGGAGGAGACCCAGAGGAAGACCCAGGACACGCTGGAGGGACTATGTTTCTCGGCTGGCCTGGGAAAGCCTTGGGATTCCCCCGGAGGAGCTGCTCCAAGTGGCTGGGGAGAGGGAAGTCTGGGCCTCCCTACTTAGGCTGCTACCCCCGCGACCCGACCCCGGATAAGCGGAAGAATGGATGGATGGATGGATGGATGGATGGTGTCTAACATT
>JBBPBX010023393.1:0-33685 GCA_038048925.1 Garcialebias charrua | reverse complement strand
TATATTTACATACTTTGTATATAATATGAGCAACACGGTGGCGCAACTGCTAAAGCTGCTGCCTCTCAGCGAGCAGGTCTCCGGTTCAAATCCTGGTCCGGGGGCCTTTTTGCGTGGAGTTTGCATGTTCTCTCCTTGCACGCATGGGTTTTCTCCTGGTACTCCGGTTTCCTTCCACAGACCAAAAACATGCATGTTATGCTGATTGGTTACTCTAAATTGTCCCTAGGTGAGAGTGAGAGAATGGATGGCTGTTTGTCTCTATGTTGTGTTAACCAAACAAACTCCTTTTTATTTACTCCAATAAAAGACAAACGTAAAATAACTTGTATCAGGTGGGAAGCGAACCCGCTTCTCCGGGTCAAGATAAAATGTAGAGTGTAATCGCCGAGCGCGATCGCTCTGAGCCACAGGGGCGGATTGGTTTTTTCAGGAGTCCACTTTACCTATAAAGGAATCACCCCTCTTAACATTCTAGCTACGTGTAGGAGTTAGAGATTCTTAGTTATATTTTAAAACCCTGGCTACGCGCAAGAGTTAGCCAATATTAGTTATATTTTAATGACATTCAGGCGGAAATGGGTGCGCCTTTCGTGGTTATTTACATTCTAACATAAGCTGATTTGTAATCAGTTATTAACAAAAATTAAACTCAGAAATACTAATATATATATTCAGCTAACAAATATTTTTTTGCTGCATCTCCTCTCTTAAAACACTCTACGCGCGCACACAAGAACACTCCACCCACGTGAAGAGAAAACCCCACCCACTTCCAGAGAACTTCCCACCCACTTCAAGGCGGCTCTGCGGCCAATGCGTAATGAGCGGGGGCGGGCCAGACCGGGCTCTGGGCCAACCAGGGGCGGGCCGGACCGTTGAGGGCCGTGCAATGCGAAAACGGCTTCTGTGGTTCCAACCAGGCCTAGCAGGTACCAAAACATGACATCAGAGCACTGTCGGCCACTGATTGGTCGGGGTGGAGTCACTGGATATTTCATAAACTTCAAAACATTGATCTGCCATTTGCAATTTCTCGGAACTTGGAGCAGAAGCTGGACCTATTTTAAAGATTTTAAAAACATTAATGACAACATCATGGTCTAATGTCGACTTGGGATCCCTTTCTTGCGGGCTTTGTGGGCTCCAAGCTATGCTGGCCTTTTTTTCTTCTTTTTTTTTAACCTGCAGTTACTTTCGTACAGATTAAGATGTGGTATTTCCTGCTTATAACTGTCATATCCAGCTGCTCATGAGGTCAGCCGCATTTTTACGGACTCGGTTTAGGTTTTGGAAATCTAATAAACTGTGTTCTACCCTCTAAACTCTCAGGGTAACAATGTCTGAATTACATGTTCCCCACTGACAATGTTTAACTGTTTTTTTTGTTTTTTTTTTTTCAAGAGGATTTTTCACGAAATCCCTCTGACTGCAAAGTGTTTGAAATGCAAAACCCTGACAGTAACCGTGTTTCCATCTATTTTCAATTCGAATTTTGAGCGAATTTTTGAATTTGCGCAAAAATGTAAATAAAAATTAATGCGAATCAGAAGTGTTTCCATCAACTGGCTTGAAGTGCATCCACCAGGCCACGCAAAGCGGCATTACGTCAGACGTCAGCATTACGCATGTCTACAGTAAACAGGAAGTAGCGGTTGAAAACAGGACCCGACCACACATCTCGGCAAAATGGAGAGAATATTTCAGGTATGTGTTGCTATCGGGCAAGTTGTATTTATTCTGTCATGCCAACTAGTTTTAGCGATGTTACATGTTGTCCGGAGCGGAAACAGCTGATCAGTCACATGACGTGAATGTTCGCTACGTTTGAACTGAGTCAGCAAATCTGTTGCCATCTCTCGTTTTGCGCATCAGCTCTGTTTCGAAAAACCCAAAAACCACCTCAAGCGAGCGTATCAACTTTTTTGCGAATTAGAGGAAGTTAATTTGAATCGTGCCGTTTCCATTCAGCTTTTCTGATGCGATACTTCAAAATGTGCATCAAGAAACCTTGATGGAAACACGGCTAGTGTTGTTGAAGGAAAAGGTGGCTGGAGCTCCTGCAGGTAATGGGCATTTCACTTCCAGACAAAATGAGATAGCTAATTGGTCAGTTGCTGACAAGCCTACTGGGTTGATTTACAGGTGGCATTGAGGAGCCAACTCATGCAAAAAAACTCATAGATTTTGCTGGCTTGTTTGAGTGTTATCATTTATTCCATATTTATTCCAAGTTTATTCAATATTTTGGTGAATCTAAGGTTTGACAACTGAGTTTCCTTACAAAATCATAAGGATGGTTTCTTTGTTTTTCATGGGTGCCGAGTTAAAATTTAGGGGAGCTCTTGAGCACCCCTAAAATGAATGTAAAATTGCCACTGTTGTTTAGCAGTAATGACAATGTCCATCCATTATCCATAATCTTTACCCACTTTTTCCTTTATGGTTGGAGGGGTCACTGGTGCCCATGTCCAGCAGTCTTCAGGCGAGAGACAGGGTACAACCATGGACAGGTATCCAGTCCATCACAGAGACACCCTGGACAGGTCTCCAGTCCATCACAAGGACACATGGAGACAAACGAGACAAACAATTAACTCTCTCACATGGGGACAATTTAGAGTTACCAATCAGCCTAACATGCATGTCTTATGTCTGTGGAATGAAACTGGAGTACCTAGAAAAAAACACGTAGTACTGAGATAATTCTCCCTCACATCAAATATACAGGTTAAATCTGAGTGATCTATGTAGACTGCCCACATTAATCTGTATAGCACTTCTCCACCCCCGTGTGCTCCCTGCTTTACTCAGACTGAGTTCCCCCAGCTTTGTCTAATAGAGTCCAAGATATAGGTACTCTTGAACTTCTAAAAGCTTGTGTTAATAGAAAGTGATGCAATAAGAGTCTAAACACCAAAGTCCAGTTGAAATCTACTTCAGAGATATTTTAAGCGTTTAAAATTTCAGTTTTCTGACTTAATTAAGTCAAAAGACATTCATTTTAGTGTAAGAGCCAAAACGTTTGATGCAGCATATATTTCATCATTGCTGGAAATATGATTAAAAAGTAAAATCAGGACTGCATAGTTGATGTCACTATGTTGAATTTTGAGCAACTGAGTTGTTTTATTTTACATGTTGGAAAAGTCCTGCTATAACACAGAGAAAATTTGAGTGTACACATAGCAAATCTAGCTTATAAAAATGTTTTGTCAGTACCATTATATTTTTAATGTTTAACAAAAATGAAAACCCACTGACTGTAATTACACAATACAAGCATGCATCTGAGTGTATAGTCCTGTTTTGTTCATAGTTTATTTAATTCAATTCAATTCAAAAATATTTTATTAATCCCAAAGGGAAATGAAGTGTTGTTGTAGCTCATTATCCTGGTTTCATTCAAGAGTTGTTCTAGATGCTGATAGCTGTGGGCAGGAAGGATCTCCTGCAGTGATTCCGAAGAATCTGGCCACAGATACCCATTTGTCCACCCACATACAGATTGCTGTTAGTTCTGGTGGGCCTCTCGGTCCTCCTGGGCAGCAGGACTGACCAAAAGCTTCTCATCACTATGGACAGACAGCTGAAAGTGCCGGGGTGTGATCCTGGTCCTCCCGTTGTCACAAGTTGTGTTTCCCAAAAGCTCCATGATCTCGGCGGTCAGGTACTCAAGCACCACAGCCAGGTTGTTTATTGTAGAGATTCCATATCCTGATGCATGCTCAATAATCCAGGTAGAAAATTCTAAAAAATAAAAATAAAAGTCTGGTCCTCTGGACATTCACAAAAATAAAAAAATATTGTAGAAACATTTCGTCTTTCCTCCAAAATACTTCTTCAGTCTGAGATGCTGTATTCAGCGCTGTCTTATAAATAGCACCTTCTCGTAGTGGATCAACCAATTTGTTGCTGACAGCCAAAACCAACTGCTTACATGATCAAGGAGGACCAGCCTAACGATGGATCGTTAGCACCCTGATGGTTGTTTGCTATTCACAGAGGGCTGAGTGATACTAGCAATAACAGCATTGTAAGAGGGGGACAGTTGAACCCGGAGGCCTCCACCTCTGTTTAATGATGGACGGTTTCTTTTCACAAAGATGGCCTCCTTTACTCCTCTCTCAAACCATCGTTCCTCTCTATCAAGGATGTGAACATCTTCATCCCTGAAAGAGTGACCGCTGGCCTGGAGATGAGTGTAGACCGCAGAGTCCTGACCTGATGATGTTGATCTTCTGTGATTCCGAAACGTTTTACACCGGATGGGAACAGAGGTGTCTTGTCTGTAAATTAGACAAACAAATTTCTTTGAGAAGCCTCTGTTCGTTGGTTGGGAGTTGTTTTTTGTCAATTTACATACAGTGTTGTGTCTTCTGTCAGAGACCTCAAGGGAACCCCCTACTGTTAAGGTGTGATCTGTCAATTTACATGTATGTGTTACCTCAGCTTGAAATTTACATATGATGGTGCGTGGTTCTGTTATAACTTCAAACTTCTCACAGTTTGTTCATGGAATTGAGAAAGCCTCCTGGATGGGAGTCAAAACGTTTTCTGTTACAAATAAAGTCCAGTTGATCTTGTATTGAACGCCTTTTTGATCTTCTGTGCTGGGCCATCCTTTTGGCCAGTGGCTTTTTTATTTCCCCGATGTAAGGCTGATCACAGCCCTCCTGACACTGAACAGCATACACAATACAGCAAGCCCTCGAGTTACGTCAGGGATTGGGACCTACGTGTGTGACTTAGGTCGATGTTGTCGTACCTCGCGGACCAAAAACACCTGCCTGTCGTAGGTCCGCGTTTCTGACATAGGTCGCGGCTATACCGCTAACGGAGCGCCGCACACATATTTAATGGCATGAGACTGAACAAGCAGACATACTAGGCCATGAACATGCACAGAACTGTACAGTAAATGAATACAGTACTGTACAATAAATAAAAAATATAATGTCTTACTTTGAGCTGGTCAAAGCCTGCCTTCGTCTTTTAGCATCAGCTCGGGTGCGAGCTCCCCCAGCTTCCTTACGCTCCACACGCACACACGTGGTCAAAACTGTTTAAAAGAATGACTGTTAGCTTCTTAACTTCATATATTTGGAGCCAGAAAAAAAAAAAACTTACTGAAAGCCGTTTCTCCGCGATAATCCTCCATCCAAAACAAGCTCGGCGTTAGCTACGGTTAGGCCCCGCCATTAGCAGCACTGGTTAGCATGTCAGTTCATTCAAAAAGGCTGTCGGCTTTGTATCTCCGCGTTAGCTCGGTGTCCCCCGACTGCCAGGCGGACATTTGCGGCGAGCTCCCGGCCGCAGATGGCCCCTCCGCGGCATGTCGGCTCGGTGTCTTCGCCTGTGTTAGCTGCTCTGTTAGCTGCTGTCGTTAGCATGTCGGGCGGCGTTGTTAGAGCGATCACGGGGGCGATCGGCGGCTGCTCCTCCGGGTCTGAGACGTCCACAGAGTTGACCGAGTGTTTCCAGCAAATTTATCCGTATGAGGCAACCCTGAACGGACACACGGTCCTCTAAAGCCAGCTGACAGGAGCGTCTAGAGCTCCATTGACCGCAGTACAGTAGTAAAATGGCGACCGGAAACGACCGGAAGTTGCGTAAATACGATCAAATTGTAATTAAAAATGAAATATTAATAATTATACTTTATTTATAAAGCCATTTAAAACAACCACAGCTGCAACAAAGTGCTATACACATGAAATTAATAACATAAAAAAAAAAAAATAAATAATAATAATTTTTTTATTTTTATTTTTTTATCATATTTTTATTAAATATGATAAAATCGTAAGTCTGAGTTGCCGTAGGTCGCGGGTGACGTAGGTCGAGGGTTTGCTGTATTACTCTGTGCCAGGGGACTGGATCTTTGGGATGAACCGGTCTTTGCCGTAATGTATTTTGGGGTTTAAAAGCCACTGGGACGTTATGTTTAGAAAATAAACGTCTCATTCTCTGAAACTCCCGCAACATACAGAAAGACCACTGGTATGGGTCTGGGCTCCTCCTTTTCACCTGATGGCTGGCTGGAGTCCTGTTTGGATTTATTATCTGCTTTCAGGAAGGCCCAGTTAGGATAACTACATTTCTTTAGAGCCTGTCATGTGTGTGATTTCTCCTTCTCATTTGAAAATCACATTAAGCTTCTGTTTAAAACTTGCTTCTTCCATCTTCGAAACATCTCCAGACTTCGCCCATCCCTAACTTTTTCCGATGCTGAGAAGCTCGTCCATGCTTTTGTCTCCTCCAGGCTCGACTACTGCAACTCCCTGTTTGTTGGAATCCCTGGCAAAAACCTTCAGAAACTTCAATATATTCAAAACAGTGCAGCAAGGATCTTGTTGAGAGTTCGTAAATTTGAACATATTACGCCCATTCTCCATAACCTTCATTGGCTTCCTGTCGCCTACAGAATTCAGTACAAAACTGCTCTCATTACACATCAATGCTTACATGGAGCTTCACCAGATTATCTGAAGGATATTCTTATTCCATACTCATCCACCCGGTCGCTGCGGTCACAGAACAGTAATCTCCTTCACATTCCGAGAACCAAATTAAGGACCATGGGAGACCGGGCTTTCAGTGTGGCTGCCCCCCGCCTGTGGAACTCTCTTCCTGACTGTCTGAGAGCCCCACAGTCTGTGGTTGACTTTAAGAGCGGCTTGAAGACCTTTCTTTTCAACCGAGCATACTCTACCTCCTCATGATTCTACTTTTGATCTTAGTTGATACTGTTATTGATTTTACTTGTTTTATTACTTGTTTTATTGACATTTAATTCTGTTGCACTTTGTAGCACTTTGAGATTTTCATTAATGAAAAGTGCGTTATAAATTGAATTCATTATTATTATTATTATTCCCCTATAGCTCCTGAGTTAGTGGGGACGCTGTCTGCTCTGTGTTACAGAGTCCCGATGGCTCCTAACTTGTGCTCCAGAGGGTGACAGAGGTCAAACTGCAAATACTCGTCTGTGTGGGTAGGTTTGCGGTACACCTCATTTTGCAAAGGTCTTCCATCAGAAACTGAGATCTCACAGTCCAAGAAAGCCAGCAAGCTATTTATTACATCTTCTTGTGTGAACTTGATATATTTATCCACAGAGCTGATATGATTTTATAGATATACTTCAAGATGGTGTAGTGGCTAGGGAATCGGACTTGGGATCTGAAGGACCCAGGTTCGAACCCCGGCCACGGCACACCTTGGGGTGTCTATGAGTGCACATCTATTTTCCCCCTGCTCCCCGGGCGCTGACTACGGCTGCTCACTGCACCACCTGGTGGTGGTTGGGTTAAATGCAGAGACCAATTCCGTCTGTCAAGTATGGGAAACATACACAGATGACAAAAATGTGACATTTATTTATTTTTTTATTTATACTTTTTATACTACTATACAAAAACTCAGGACAGTATTACACTTTTATTATTTCATTTTATCTTATGTTTATTAAATGTTTCAGCGTTTTAGTGTTTAAATGGTTACTGTTGCACAGAGGGACTGAGAGAAACGCAATTTCAATCCTGTGTATGTCCTGTACATATTGAATCCCTTTCACATAAAGGGAGCAAGCTCCCTGTGGAGCCTGCAGGGAGGAGGGAGACAATTCAACTGACTCCTTCATCTTTAAAAACTGTGTTAGGATAGGCTAAGTGCTTGGTGACCGTACAGTACTGTACATTTATCTATTTATTAAAAATATACAGTATATACAGTATTTTTATTGTTTTATTGTTTTTTATTTATAAATAGATAAATGTACAGTACTGGACAGTCACCAAGCACTTAATCCCGAGTTGCTTCCGGTAGGACAGGAAAGCACCTTGCATGGTAGTCTGCCGCTACCGGTGTATGAATGTGTGTAGCATTCAATGTGTGTAGCACTTTGAGATTTTCACTAATGAAAAGTGCGTTATAAATTGAATTCATTATTATTATTATTATTATTATTACTTAGCCTATCCTAACACAATTAAGGAGTCAGTTGAATTGTCTCCCTCCTCCCTGCAGGCTTCATTCCCATAAAGGGAGACAATTCAACTCACTCCTTCATCTTTAAAAACTGTGTTAGGATAGGCTAAGTGCTTGGTGACTGTACAGTACTGTACACATATTCATTTATTAAAATAAAAAATAAAAAGTTTTAAAAAAAAATATATATATATATATTTTTTTTAAAATGAGATGCATGCTCGTAAGTCCGGGACCTCGTAAGTAAGAGCGCTCGTAAGTCGGGGACTACCTGTATTCTTCATTACACATGCACATACTTTGTATTTATTTTTTTAGATTATCCTATATCTGTTAAGCACCTTGGTCAATGCAAGGCATTGCAGGAAGGTGCTATACAAATAAAGTTTATTACATTATTATTATTATAACTTCAATTCAAAGACCACATCAACAGTACAGGTAAAATTAAAGTTAGAGATCAAGTTTTAAAGTGCACTTCCAAGTTGTATCCAAGTTTAATTCATATAAGAGTCAATTAAGCTTAATTTACTTCAATATTGTTTCAAAAAACAAATAGTAATTTCTTTTTTGTTGCGCAACCGAAAAATAAATTAAACCAATTCCAAAATTCTATAGGCAGTCAACAGATTTAATGAAAAGTAACTAAAATGATCCTAAAAGGATGAAATTACAAAAATCAAAGGATTTATTTAATACTTTACGTACATATATTCTATTCGGCCACGAAATTAACAAAATGAGAATGATCTTTTAATCCCTAAGACCACTTTTAAATCTCAAATACACGGGCGTGTCGCCACCGCATTTCTACATAAAAGGAACCCAAATACATAAAACAAACGACTCACCGTCGAGTGGTGGACACAAAACACACAATACAATCCTCCGGCCGCGTTAATTTGGCTTGAAACAGCGGGGTTCTCTGCGGATTTATGAAGAGACCGAGCGCAACCAGCTAGCCATAAACGTTAGCACCCGAGTTCACCTCTGACCCGGAAGATGTCAAGATGGAATAGTCCATTTTTAGTAGGGGGATACAGAAATCGACCGGTTTTTGTATTGCGTTTTTAATGATCGTTTTCATCGTAACTATAATTATTTTTATGTTAAATGTACATTAACAAGCATGAGCAATGTTAGTGATGTAGGTGACTGGCCGGGGCGGGGCCGGGGCCCCTGCTGATTTGGGGCCCCAAGCAACGGCATCATTTGCCTACATGGTAGATCCGCGTCTGTTCTCCCCTCTGCTCCCCCTCCAACCCTCCCTCCTCTCTGCTCTTTACGGTGAGGGAGCAAGGGGGAAAAAGGTAAAACAAGCAGCTACGGAGCCAGCATAAGAGCCTGTAAATAAGTTTATTCGTTTTTACTGATAGATAATTAGTTATTAGCGGTACTGCATTTTAAATAAAAATAGCACAAATCCGCTTATGAATTATAAAAGTTAGTCACTCCGCTGTTACGCTGACAAAAACGTTAGGTCCGTTGCAAGCGGATTAGCGGATTAACGCATTAGCGGTCCCTTGCGGTCATGTCATGTGCCCACCTTTGCTTATGTATAAAATACTTAGAATATTCATGGCTTTGCAGCAGATTCCTATAAATATATATACCTATACCTACACATAAATACATACATACATATACATGCATAAGCAGTCACATACACATCTACATATTTACATATTATGCCTCATATACATACCTGCATCTATTTGTGTGTGGTTGTGAGCATGCATAAGTGTATAAGGCTTCTCTAATAGAACATTCAATCGTGACTGTGAAGCTCCGTTGATAACTTGGCATATTCCACGTTTTTAAAGAACTTTCTCCTGGTGTTTGACCACCCTCTCCAACAGGAGGAAGCGGCTCAAAAACTGTTTACCTTATGTCAAGGGAAGGAGACGGTGGCAAAATTTGCAATCCACTTCCGCTTCCTCGCTGAGGAGTCTGGATGGGGAGAGAAGGCACTCCGTAGTGCATTCATAAAGGCTCCTAATCGCCAGAAAAAGGACAAATTAATTACTGGTGGCATTTTGCCCGACATAGACGAAGTAATCGCTTTGGCCATCCGTATCAACAATCACGTTCGAGAGAGCCTGCTCGATGATGACTTCAACTCCAGTGAGTCTCTCGCTTCCGGAAGTCCCGCCCTCACAGCTCCTGAGTCTGTTTCCCAAGTGGAGCCAATCCACAATATTCCTAGCCCCCATGCCTTGCGCGAATTATGGGAACGACTTCCGCCGGAAGTGAGAGCAGCAGTTAAAGCGCAGTCTAATGGCTGTGTATTTTTCATGTTTGTTTTTTTGTTTTATTTATTTCTAATTAATTGCAATGGTTACTTCGTGTTGGGTCAGTGGGTGTTGCTGTCGGGTAGACGTTTGTTCAAAGCGCAGTTTTCACTTAATCCCAAAAATAAGTAAACGTGAAGGATTTATCTCCATCGGAGGAGCTGACAGCTGCCCCTCCTCTGTCTGATCTGCTCTCGAAGACGTCGTGTTCAGATCACGTTTTCTCCGGTAAACAAAATGTTCTACATAAATCATTTTGTGAAACAATTTCAGAACAATGTGAGAGTATAATTTTCTCTGTGTTGGAGCTGTTTTCTTCATGATTTAGCACCGTCTACTAGCTGTGGTTAGCTTAGCATGTAGCGTTAGCATCTGTTAAAGTATTTACTAAACAAATCTGTGGATAAATAATATAAACACATGTGTGTAATACATTTGCTGTACATACATATACTGTGTGTATGTGTATACTGTATGCACACTGTATATACAGTATATACATACATACTGCACATACATACAGGTAGTCCCCGAGTTACGAGCGCTCTTACTTACGAGGTCCCGGACTTACGAGTATGCATCTAATTTTTTTTAATAAATGAATACATGTACAGTACTGGACAGTCACCAAGCACTTAGCCTATCCTAACACAGTTTTTAAAGATGAAGGAATGAGTTGAATTGTCTCCCTTTATGGGAATGGAGCCTGCAGGGAGGAGGGAGACAATTCAACTGACTCCTTAACTGTGTTAGGATAGGCTAAGTGCTTGGTGACTGTACAGTACTGTACATTTATCTATTTATAAATAAAAAACAATAAAAAAATAAAAATACTGTATATACAGTACTGTATATTTTTAATAAATAAATGTACAGTACTGTACAGTCACCAAGCACTTAGCCTATCCTAACACAGTTTTTAAAGATGAAGGAGTCAGTTGAATTGTCTCCCTCCTCCCTGCAGGCTCCATTCCCATAAAGGAGCTAGCTCCCTTTATGGGAAAGGGAGACAATTCAACTCATTCCTTCATCTTTAAAAACTGTGTTAGGATAGGCTAAGTGCTTGGTGACTGTCCAGTACTGTACATGTATTCATTTATAAAAATTAAAATAAAAAATGTATGTGATCCTACTTACGAATTTTTGACATACGAGCGCCCCCTAGGGACGGAACTCGCTCGTAAGTCGGGGACTACCTGTACTGTATTGTTTGTACTGTTTTGATTGTAGGTCCCTGTTACTCTCATGTGAATAAAGCAGTGGAATGCTGTCTGTACAGAAAATATTCCATAACACAAGTTCATCTTTTGGTTATTACTACATTTGTTCTATTGAAATATTTATTTTTTCAGGAAGGCCTGCACACAAGTCAAACACAGACTGGTCTCCCACACTGACGTTGACAGACACACTAACTCTGTGACACAGGAGCACAAGAACAGCAGGTAATGACACAAGCACCTGGCACAATAATTCAAAAATATTAAAGTAAATCTAAGATAAAATTACTGAAATCAATATAAAATTGAACATACATTATATCTTTGTGAATGAGTAAAAATTTTAGGAGCAACTGTATTTATTTTTTGTACTTTGAGTAGCAAACTTGATCTTATTTTAGACTTTGTGATGCAAACATGACAGTTTATTATTCTTTTTTTAAGGTACAGACGAGTGAAGGGCCAAGTTCCATCGTCTTGGATTCTGGAGGGGTTTTCTGATTGCTCCAGTCGTCCAGTGGTCGTCCAGTGGTCGTCCAGTGGTCCCACATGATGAGGAATCTGTTCCAGTTGGTTTAAAATCAGAAACTGCCCATCATTCCTTGTTGAAGAGTTTTTTATCTGGTATTTATTCTGATATTTATTCAGCAGCCAATCATTTTCATTAAAATGCATCAAATCACCCACAGTTCTAATATTGTACGTATTCAGTTTCAACTGTTTTTAGTTTATAATTACAGTATAGCTTTTATTCTGAACTTTATCAGTCTCCTCCTGGAGGAGGAACCATACAGAAAAACATGCATGTTTTTAAGTTTTGTATTGTCAATAAAAAACTAAACTGGCAAGTTGCCAAAAAAACAATCACTACATCTGTTTTTTTTATTTGCAGTAGAACTTCTCATTAGACATTAAACAACGTATCTTATTGAAATAAAGAAGGTGAAACTTAGTGCAACTGTTTTATTCAAACTAAAGGAAAGCACACGTTCATTTAGCAATGCATGTTTCATAGCAACACCAAATGTAGTTCAAACGCAGATTTATTTATAGAAATTATATTTTCACTCATTTGTTGCTGTGGTACATAACTGCACACAAACTTCTGGACCAACTGGAGCGTCATCCATCCCTGGACCAACTGGAGCGTCATCCATCCCTGGAACTCACCTTATGCAGAAATATAACAGAAAGGAGGAAAGTAAAAGTACAGTATACAAACATTAGGGTTCATTTATGAACACACACAAACACACACACACCTAGATTATATATATATATATATAATAAACACACACACACATAGATTATATATATAAATAAACGCACACACACGCACACCTAGATTATATATAAATAAACACACACAAACACACCTAGATTATATATAAAAGAAACCCACGCACACACACACACCTATATTATATATATATATATATATATATATATATATATATATATATAAAACACACACGCCTATATTATATATAAACACACATCTATATATATATATATATAAATAAGCACACACACCTATATTATATATATATATATATAAATAAACACAACACACACCTATATTATATATACAGTATAAATAAATATACACAGACAGCATACATACAGTATATAGGTGCGTGTGTTTATTTGCCAGTTATGCACGAAAATATTAGTATCATTTAATCACTGACTACATAAAATCATAACACTAAAAGCTGTCTCAAATCATACCTGGTGTTCTCGATCCTCTGGAGGATACAGAGTCTTTTTTTCAGGTGGTTTCTCGTAGCCCAGCCACAAAGAAGGATGCGGGTTTTTGTTTTCGGAGCATGTTGAACACACACTAGTTGCAGCCACTAATTCAGCTTCGTCTGATGATTTGTACAGTCACAAACAGCGCAACAGGTACCAGAGCTCCACAAGGACATCTTCGTGACAATTTTAGCTCAAAATAACAGAAAACAGAACTTTAACAGAACTTCAACGACGCGCACAGATAAACAAGTAAACAACGAGGAGCCAATGCAGAAATTCTACTTCCGGGGTCAAACGGAAGTAAGTCCCATAATCGCAAATACAGTGCCACCTTCAGGAATATTGTGGATATGTTTTTATTGAGGAAGACAAAGACAAACACGTTTGCATCTCTGCCTCTTACTGATAGTTTGATTATACAGGTAGTCCTCGACTTACGACGGTCTCAACTTACGACTTTTGCGATTACGACGCAGCTCCCATTTAAAAAAAAATATATATATATATTGAAAATTTATTTTGAAAAGCCGAGTTACGCAGTTTCCGTTTTACGGTTTTACGGTTTTACGGCGTAAACATAGCGGCAGAGGAATAGTGCACTGTACTCTCTAAAAAAGCTAAGTCTGGTCCTCTGGACATTAAAATAACAAAACAAAACTGTACTGTGAACGCGGTTTTACGTCGTAAACGAATACGGAGGATGGACGAGCTGGACGGCTGGATGGCGGTTTCACGTCGTAAACGAATGCAGAATATGGAGGAGGGGGAGGAAAGGCTTCACCAGCATTCCAGAAATTAACTCTTTTTTTCCCTTCATTATGGCTCTGAAATGTATGTTTTTTGATAATTAGGCTAGGTAGATGGTACACACACACACACACACGCACACACACACATATACGGTAAATATATATATATATANATATACATATATTATATATACAGTATAAATAAATATACACAGACAGCATACATACAGTATATAGGTGCGTGTGTTTATTTGCCAGTTATGAACGAAAATATTAGTATCTTTTAATCTCTGACTACATAAAATCATAAAACTAAAAGCTGTCTCTTAAATCATACCTGGTGTTCTCGATCCTCTGGAAGATACGGTGTCTTTTTTCAGGTGGTTTTTCGTAGCCGAGCCACAAAGAAGGATGCAGGTTTTTGTTTTCGGATTGTGTTCAACACACACTAGTTGCAGCCACAAATTCAGCTTCGTCTGATTATTCGTACAGCCACGAACAGCGCTACAGGTACCCGAGCTCCACAAGACATCTTCGTGACAATATTAGCTCGAAATAACAGAAAACAGAACTTTAACAGAACTTCTACGATGCGTACAGATCAGCAAATAAACGACGAGGAGCCAATGCAGAACTTCTACTTTCGGGGTCAAACGGAAGTAAGTCCCATAATCTCTTCTACAGTGACACCCTCAGGAATAATGTGGATACAAGTCGGAAAGAGACGACTCACTCCCGAGGAGCGACAGCGACGTCATGAGGACAAGGCATGTATGTATTGCAAAAAACAAGGTCACGCAATAAAAGACATACAGGCTGCTGTTAAAAGCCAATGCCCGCTAGTAAGTAAGGAAATACGAGTGGGCACAACTGCTCTTTCTACAAAGAATTTAACTTTGCCTGTAATTCTTTGTTTGGACTCTGTTAATCACCCCATACAGGCATTAATGGATTCTGGTGCAGAACAGAGCATCATCAGCTTTGATTTGGTGGATAAACTACAGATTCCCAAAACCAGTCTGGATTCATACATTTCTGTCACCGCCATCACAGGACAAAACAACTCATCTATCTCTTTGAAAACATTAAAGATTAAGTTTGTCATCTCAGGAAATCACAGAGACGGGTGGGTTTTTTTATTCGACTATCCCACATCACAACTCATATTAGGATACCCCTGGTTAAAGACTCACAATCCACATACAGTAACTGGACAGAAAACAGAATTGAAAAAAGGGGGAAAAGTGTTCGTTAAAATGTCTCCATTCTGCCATCTCTCCCAGTTCACCTCCTCCATTGGTAAAGGAAAAAATCGACCTAACCATCATCCCCACCACATACCATTCTCTGGCACCGGTTTTTAGCAAACAACAAGCATTATCTTTACCTTGTCACAGACTTTACGACTGTGCTATTGATTTACTTGCTGGAGCTCCTCTACCGGCTAGTAGATTATATAACATATCAGGCCCAGAGAAGGCGACCTTGAAAGAGTACATTGAAGATTCTCTTAAATCTGGTATTATCCGTCCATCCACATCTCCACTTGGGGCAGGTTTTTTTCTTGGTCTCAAAAAAAGACAAATCTGTTCATCCATGTATTGACTATCGGGGTCTAAATCAGATCACCGTCAAAAACAAATATCCACTTCCTCTTATCAAATCTGTTTATGAACAGCTACAAGGTGCTACTGTCTTCACAAAGCTTGACCTTCGCAATGCTTATCATCTGGTCCGTATTCGCAAAGGGGACGAATGGAAAACTGCTTTTAAAACTGCTTTTTTTTTCTGCTCGGGGGACTCCGCTATTTTATATTCCTGCTACTGTGTGACACCGTGTCTCCCTCCTCAGCTAGCATGGTGCTAAACTACTCTGCTGGAGAGCGGTTGAGCCTTAATAACTGCAATGTCCATCTGGATCCTCTGGACATTGCCGTCATCAAAAGGCTGGGTCTTTTTCGACGTCCTCCGTATGTCCACAGAAGCTCCCGGAGAAAGCATATTTTTAATCGGACTGGGTCCTCCATACTGGTCATTTGGTCAGCTGGGCGTTCTGGCGCATGGCGCTCACGTCATCAGAGCACTGTGGCTCATGGGATTTGTAGTCCTGCCGTGACTACAGCAGTTCCGGCATCTTCTCGAGCGCATGATGTAAAACGTGGAGTGGATTTTAACCTTCTCAAGCCTATTAAAAAACACATGGCTGCGCCTTACCTTAAAATATAACTTTTCAATGTGCAGTCCTTGACTAATAAAGCAAGCCTCATCTAGGAGCACATTCTGGATAAGGATTTGGATATTATGTGCCTACAGAGACTTGGCATCAGCCGAAAAGTTTATCAAAGTCAAAGTCAAAGTCAAAGTCAACTTTATTGTCAGAACTGCAATATGTACAGGACATACACAGGACCGAAATTGCGTTTCTCTCAGTCCCTCGGTGCAACAGTAACCATCTAAACACTAAACACTAAAACATTTAATAAACATAAGCATAAAATAGTAAAAAAAGTGTGATACTGTCCTGAGTTTTTTCATAATAGTATAAAAGTATGAAAATTTACACCAACACTGAAACACTAAACACTAAAACACCCAATGAACATAAGCATAAAATGAAATAATAAAAGTGTAATACTGTCCTGAGTTTTTGCATAGTAGTATGAAAAGTATAAAAACGTAAATCTATAAAATAAACTGAAGTTTCTAGCGTTGACATTTGCAAAGAGTGGCACAGCAGCATATAAGTTGATGTAAGTTGATATAAGTTTATCTGCTCTCAATGAGGCATGTCCTGCTGGATATAAATATCTCCAGAGAGCACAGAGTTTAGGCCGTGGCGGTGGTCTAGCCGTCATTTTTAAAGACCATCTGGACCTTTTACCTGTGACTCTGTCTGAGTTGTCCTCCTTTGAGTGTTTGGCTTTCTCCTCCAAAACACCAAACTCAATGAAAGTGCTCCTCATTTATAGGCCCCCTAAATCTCATCCTTCCTTTTTTGCTGAAATGTCAGAGACTCTGTCAATGTTCTGTTCCACAACCACTAACTTACTCATACTCGGGGATCTCAACATTCATGTTGATACACCTACTAATCATCTAGCTGCTGAATTCCTTCAACTTTTGGACTGTATGGACTTGGAACAACAGTCCTGGTAAAGGCTAACATTGTCTCTCTCAGTTCACTTATCACCACCATAGTTAATCAGTCTCTCCAATCTGGTCATATTTCCCCTGTCTTGAAGTCATCTATAGGTAAACCTCTTCTTAATAAACCTTCCCTCGATCCTCATGACCTGGCAAATTACAGACCCATTTCCAACCTTCCCTTCCTCGCTAAAGTTTTGGAGAAATTAGTCTCGGTTTATCTACAAGAACATCTACATGACAATAATATACTGGATAAATTTCAATCAGGATTTTGAACAGCCCATAGCACTGAAACAGCTCTTGTCCGGGTCACAAATGACCTGTTGGTCACTGCAGACCGTGTCTTATGAAAATTAGGGGAAGCTAATTCTAATCCGCTAATTAAAGCTTCAGTATGTAGCTTTTTTTATGAACATATTTCTTCACTCTGTCACTACCTCCTGACAGACTGATGTTAGCCAGGTAATCTCTGAAAAAAAATTAAAAAAAATATTGTCCCCTTGCTTCTCCAGGTGGTAAATAAGCATTTCTAAAAAGAAAAGGTGACCCGCCATTTTCCAGCCAATAAAAACAGAGTTTGTAACCAGCCAATAAAAACAGAGCTTGAATTTGAATCAGCCAATAAAAACAGAGCTTGAATTTGAAATTCAACAGACCACAAGGGGGCAGAGCCACATATGGCTCTGAGGGGGAGGGATCAGAATGCTTTGCCTGTTGAAAATATTTCTAAGTGCTGCAGTTCTACAGAAACTACATACTGAACCTTTAAATTCTACAATTGGTAGCAGCAAGTTATGCAATATTTGCACTACACTGCCAACTAGCGGTGCATGAACTGTTATACAGTAAGTTGTTTGAGTTTCAGAGTATTTAGTTTGGTTCTCTTCAACAGGTTTGACAAGGACAAAATGTACCCATTCCAAAGTCTGTTAGCTAAACTGCTGACATATTTGGCTGTTTTTTTTTTTTCTTCTTTTGTTACTTTTAGTACCACTAGATCGCATGTGTCAAACTCAAGGCCCGTGGGCCAAATCCGGCCTACCATAACCGTTTCTGTGGCTCTCTACACCCTAGAACTTCAAGATAACAGTTGTAAGCATGTTGCTCTCAGGTGATGGGTCCCCATCCCTACACTCCCTGGTCTCTCTGTTAATTGTCTTGCTTATCTCCTCCATTTTGTTGTCCAGGTGTTTGTGATTGTCATGCTGTGTGTTCATGTACCTGTATATAAAGTCAGGGATTTTTTAATTGATAAAGCTCTGTATATGTTGTATAACACAATCATTGTTCCACATTTAATCTATTGTATTGAGGTTTGGGGAAAAGCGTGCAAAACAATTACAAAGCCTGTTTTTATTTTACAAAAGAGAGCTGTAAGAGTAATCACCAGAAAACATTTCAGTCACCCATCAAACACCTTGTTTCTTCAGCTAAATTTATTGAAATTCCAGGAATTGGTAGAATATAGTATTTTATCAGTTATGTATAGGGCTCATAATAACACATTACCTTTAAATATCCAAAGAAATTTAGACAAAGTTATTACAATCTTAAAGGGACAGATATTCATCAAACCACAATTCAGAACCAGCTTAAAGGGACGGTCTACCTCAATTCAGGGAGTTGGATTGTGGAATGTTCTGGAGAGTGATGTTAAAAATGCAAAATCAATTCATTCATTCATTCATTCAACCTTTATTTATACAGGCTAGCCTCGTTGAGTCACGGGGACTCATTTACAAGAGGGACCTGTCTCACTCACACCAAACAACCATCCACTCTCACACTCACACCTAGGGTCAATTTAGAGTCACCAATCAGCCTAACAAGCATGTTTTTTGGTCTGTGGGAGGAAACCGGAGTACCCGGAGGAAACCCACGCATGCACGGGGAGAACATGCAAACTCCACCCAGAAAGGCCCCGGACCGGGATTTGAACCGGCAACCTTCTCGCTGAGAGGCAGCAGCTCTACCAGTTGTGCCACCGTGCTGCCCAATGTATACATTTAAGAAAAAGGTCAAAAAGGACTTGCTCAAAAACTATATATGATGTAGCTTAGTGTGTTTGTGTATTACAGTTAGAAAAATTAAGTAGAGTTATTCATTTTGTGATGTAGTTTGAAGGTTATCATTGGTTGAACAAACTGTGAAATAAATAAGGGGCAGATATAATAAGATTTCATCTTCTTTCTGCTCCTTTCATTTTATCCTACTTGTATTCTTGTATCTGATGAAACTGTTTTGTATTGTTCTTTTAAAATGAATGAATAAACATCAAATCAAATCAACGGCCCAGTCAGAGTCCAGAACCTGAACCTGAAACCTTCAGAGAGCTGAGCAGAAACCTCAAAGAACTGAAGCAACAATGGAAAGAAGAGTGGGTCAGAACTCCTCCAGAACCAGGAGAGAGACTGATGAAGTCAGAGAACCACAGAGGGTTCTGCTGCTGAAGGAGGTTCTGTTGGGTCAGAGGCACAAGCTGAGGTTAAATTTTAATGATTTTAGAACTTGTTAAAGATCATCCATCCAGCCATCCAGCTAACTGTCTATCCATCCATCCATTCAGCTAAAAGTCTATTCATCCTTGTATCTGATGAAACTGTTTTGTATTGTTCTTTTAAAATGAATGAATGAACATCAAATCAAAAATAAGTCTGTATCTCTGTGTTTATCATTGTCCTGGCATTGTCTCCTGTTGCCTCTGTCTCCTGAGTTCCTTGTGATTCCCTGAGTATGTAAGTTTGCTGCCCTGTCTATTTTATGTTCTTAATTTCTGTGGCCGTCGCGGACGCCATTTTGAAGAGTCCTAATGGTGAACTACTTTTTTTAAATCCAGCAGATTTGACCATTTCGTGAAACTCTCAAGCTCAGAAAAACTTGTGCTATAACGTCAGCTATGAAATATATTTTTTCTCAGCAAAGAAATAATTGTTTTACCGTGTTTTGTTGTAAAATCCTGGCTTCTTTGGCCGTCGCGGACGCCATTTTGAAGAGTGCTAATGTGGCGAACTTCTATTTTTAAATCCAGACGCGTCGCGTAGGCCCTGAGAAACATCCATAAGTTCACCCTCCATGTTAAAAAGTCTTCGTCTGACTCTTCGAAAACAAGCAATAAGGCTCCAGAGTAACACACTGGCTGCTAACTGCTATAGAGAGAGCACACACCAAGAGACTGAGGGGGACGCTTTTTTGTCACGGACCACATCCGGCGCTGCTCGTAAATACGTTATTTCGTTTTTACTGATAGATAATTAGTTATTAGCGGTACTGCATTTTAAATAAAAATAGCACAAATCCGCTTATGAATTATAAAACTTAGTCAATCTGCTGTAAAGCTAACAGATTATTTAGCTACGCTATAAGCGGATTAGCGCAATAGCGCTACTTATCGGTCGGAGGCCCACCACTGGTCTACACTGTCCTTCACTGATGCAGAAAAGCTCGTCCATGCCTTTGTCTCCTCCAGACTGGATTACTGTAATGCACTTCTCTTCGGGATTCCTGGCAAGAACATACAAAAACTACAGTATGTCCAAAACAGCGCTGCCAGGTTCCTGATGAGAGTGCGTAAGTATGAACACATCACTCCTGTACTGCGTTCACTACATTGGCTTCCTGTTTCTGCCCGGATCACTTACAAAATTTATCTGCTCACCTTCCAGTGTTTGTACGGTAATGCACCATCTTATTTAAAAGAACTTCTCACCCCTCACTGTCCTTCCCGCACTCTCCGCTCTTCCAACATTCATCTTCTTCTCACTCCCAGGTCTTGGTCTCGCACAATGGGAGACCGGGCTTTCTCTTGTGCTGTCCCTCAGCTGTGGAACGCCCTACCCTCATATCTGAGGGTCCCACAGACTGTAACATGTTTTAAAAAAGGTCTTAAAACCTTTCTTTTTATCCAGTGTTTTTTAATTAATTAATTGTGCTTTTGTTTTTATTGCACCCAGTTTTTATTTGAGTATTTTATCTGCATTTTGTTAATTTTTTTTTTATGTGATCATCTNGCAGGCTGCAGTCTCTTAAAGTGATCAGCGCTCCCTCCCTTTAAAGAGGCTGCAGCCTGCAGCCTTGGAGGGACAAGTCGATTTTGAGCAGATTCATCATTTTCCCCGTGCGCCTATCGGCCCATTCATGACGCGGCCCATCGGGAATTCTCCCGAAACTCCCGATGGTCACTCCGCCCTTGATCTAGGCTTGATTACTGCAAAACCCTTCTGCTTGGCGTCAGTCAAGCCACCATTGCACAATTACAACTGGTTCAGAACGCAGCTGCCCGATTTTTAACCAGCACACGCAAAAGAGAGCACATTACACCAGTCTTGGCCTCCCTGCACTGGCTACCGGTTCATCTTCGAATCCAATTCAAAATTCTCATGTATGTCTACAAATCGCTGAACAGTCTCGCCCCCGCCTATCTCTCGGATCTGATACACCCATATGTCCCTCCACGTGCTTTGAGGTCAGAGGACAGGTACTCTTAATAGTTCCAGAAACTCGCCTTAAGCGCAGAGGTGACAGGGCGTTCTCTGTAGCAGGCCCAAGACTCTGGAACGAGTTACCGCTGCTCATCAAACAGGCCCCCTCCCTCTCAGTTTTCAAATCCCGGTTAAAAACTCACTACTACTCCATCGCTTTCAATGCCAGCTGATTTGTATTGGATCGTTTTATTTATGATCTGCAATGTTTTTATGTTTTTCGTGTTGTACTTCATTGTCTGTGTTGCCTGTTGCGTGTTTGTTTGTTCAGCACTTTGGTGTGGACTTGTTCCTGTTGAAAGTGCTTTATAAATAAAATGGTATGGTATGGTAATAGGACCACATCATCTGCAAAAAGCAGGGACGTGATTCTAAGGCCACTAAAGTGGATCCCCTCAACACCTTGGCTGCACTTGGAAATTCTGTCCATAAACGTTATGAACAGAATCGGTGACAAAGGCATACTGCATATGCCACTTTTGCCTCTATAACAACATCAACTACTACCTCATACATATACTGTGTACATTAACTCATATGCTGCTTTGCCACTTTGCAAATGTCAATGCTAGAACCTTTAGTTTATTTTATAGTTATACTTTTTATACTTTTTTTATACTAGTATGCAAAAACTCAGGACAGTATTATGTTCATTAAATGTTTAGTGTTTTAGTTTTAGAGTTGGTGTAAATTTTTATACTCTTATACCATTATGCAAAAACTCAGGACAGTGTCACAGTTTTACTATTTTATGCTTATGTCTATTATTATATGTTTCAGTGTTTCAATGTTTAAATAGTTACTGTTGCACCGAGGGACTGAGAGAAACGAAATTTCAATTCTGTGTATGTCCTGTACATATTGCAGTTCTGACAATAAAGTTGACTTTGACTTTGAAAGGACAACCTTGGCGGAGTCCAACTCTCACCCAGAACAAGGCCGACTTACTGCCGGCAATGCGGACCAAGCTTTGACACCGGTCGTACAGGGACCTTGAAAAGACCATTACGTGTAATCTCATGCAACATTTCAAAATGTCACGCTCAAAGGAAGTGTTGTGAATGACCAAGTTTTAGCATAGCACCTGTAAAATAGACTGAGTCATGCATATTGGTTGTGTTTTCTAAGGTGAGTTGGCTGTGAATTTCCTGGCTCTTGAATCAGGTTGATTTATAACAGTATGAAGGTATAGTTCCACATCCAGTGATTACTTCCTGAACATTTTCAATAAAATCCACCAAAGGGTTCATTGGATATTTTGCCAACAGACAGAGTTGACTCTAAAAAGTTAAAGAGTTTAAACAAAAATGCTGTGCTCAGAATACGTGTTGGGGTCAACCTCATACCGATACACTAATTGTAGGTCCATGTATGTAAAATCTACTGAATTATAGCAACTTTTGTGTTTTTAAGGGTCAATTGGCTGTGGTAGCCATCTTGAATTGGGGCAACTTCAGAAGTTAATCAGCTCTAGATGAACATTTAATGATTAGTGTCTGCAAGTTTCATTAAATTTTGAAATTTGATTTCATTAGATGTTTTTCTAACAGATGAGCAAAAACAATATTGGTTGGCTTTTGTCTTTGTGGCAAGTGATAAATACACATTTGAAAGAAAACAAAGTGTTTTTCGTAATGCAGAGACGGCAAAGGTTGCCTGCATGATGTACAACGTGTTGCGTGGTAAAACCCCATGTTAGTAGACACATATTTGACTAAACATTCAACGACACACAATGAAAGTGCATGAAAATCCGCCCACACAAACTTTGCTTCCCTTTTAGTATTTTTTCTTCAAGTTGTGCAGATTTTTACAGAAGAGGACTGGGAAGCTTAAGCGAGTTAAAGGAAGCGCTGTTCGTTTGACAGCCAGGGTGACGCAGGGCGCACTGCAGAGGGAGTCTGATTAAACAAGCAGCTCAAATCACACCTGCAGAAAATAATATAATCACACCGCTGCCAGTGGAGCTTTAAACGCCCTGCAGGACAGACGCTTTAATCGGTTGTAAGCTATATCTTAATGCAACCAGCTGGATGGCTTCCTTTCTGTCCTGGACTCAGTCATCATATCTTTTCTTTTTTTTTTTTTTCTGTGAAAAGCAAGGCGAACACAATCAAAACATGTCAGAAGGCAATTTAAAGTTCATCTGTTGGTGTTTACAACCAACCAGCTGATAAAGAATCAGTGCAGATCTTTACATTTGCTTATCAATGAGTCACAGCAAAGATCCACAAAGTGCATTGAAGGTATTGTGTCTTATAGCCGCGCCGGTTCGGTTCACTTTCAGCTCACGTAGTGCAGAGAAAATAAATTGAATGTGTACGAGACTCAGCTTATTCCAGTGAAACTCACATGTTCTGTCTGTGTTCTGCTGCCCGGGCTCTTCTGTTCAATCTTTATTAAAACAGATTGCCTCTGTGTGGTGCGTTTCCTTACGTACTCGGGGCCCAGCAGATCAGCAATAATGTTGTTTTTTCTATTAGTTTATACCCACAAAAATAAACGAGGCTGCTTTTAACTGACAGGATAGTCCAGTGTAAAATCTGTAATAAAGCTATGTGAGAAACTTAAACATTAATTAGGCCTAATTTCTAGGAAATGCTATTTTTCATCAAAGTCTTAATTGATGGTTGGCTTTAGCATTTAATCAGAACCTTTTTTGAAGCATACACAACTGGAACAAGAAACATTAATGCCATTTCTTACTGAATGTAAATAAGCAGGGAATTAAAGCCTCGTATTGTCTTGGAAGACCGTGTCCAATTAAATTCCATTAAATATCATTTTAGCTGCGTCCCTTTATAAACAGGTTAAATTCAAATGAAAAACATTCAGTTTCACATAGAAGTGGCCTTACCTGTGACAAACTGTTCAGTGGGAGAAAAAAAAAATCTAGTATAGGGCTGTTTTAAACAACAACAACAACAACAACAACAACAACAACGACAACAACAACAACGCATGGATCAGAAAAGTAAACATTCGTTGCGCTGCCTGTCTGTCTTTTCCAAAATATCAAATTATTGGCTGATTTTTATTTATTTATTGAAACTCTCTGAAAGTGATTGTCGGATGTACAACTGATCCAACGATGTTCAGTCAGATCATCTGGGCAGTTTCTTTTTTCGCTGAGACGTTTCGTCCTACATCCAAAGGACTTCTTCAGTGACCTGACTGAACATTGTTGGATTTGTACCTGGATTACTGAGCATGAACTTTGGTGTTTTGAACCATTTTGGCATGGCTGCCTTAGAGGAGTTGACAGGGGAGAGGGCGGGCCCCAGAAACCATCTTATCACCAGCAAACTGTTTTTTTTTCCTCTACTATGGGAGTCCGTGCTTGTGGGACTCCAGTTTGTTTGTGTCTCCTCAGACTGAAGAAGTCCTTTGGATGAAGGACAAAACGTCTCTGCAAAAAAACAAAAAAAAAGAAACCGTCCAGATGACATGACTGAACATAGTTGGATTTGTACCTGGATTATTAAGCATGAACTTTGGTACACAACTGATCAACGTTTGAAGTTCGCCCAATCCAAGATGGCTGCCACAGTCAACAGCCCTTAAAAACACAACATGGCTACAATTCAGTCATTTCTTACCGGTGTTCACCAGAGATTTGGAGCGGTAGTAGCTGAGACTGAGCCTTAATTCATATACTGAGCACTGACCGATTCCACAAGATCTTAGTTTAAAATTTTGTTTTGAACTTTTGGAATCAGCTCAATTTGTCTGTTAGGGAAATATCCCATGAACCACTTGGTGGATTTTAATGAAACCTTCAGTAAATAATTACTAGGTGTACACTTACAGCTGTTTATCATGTACAGTCAATTTATTTTAAGATGGACGCCACAGCTAACTGACTGTAGGCAACACAAAAATATCTATAACTCAGTCAGTTTTACAAACACTGAGCTATAATAAAATCTTACATAATAAGATTTTATCTTCTTCTGTTTCCTTTCATTTCATGTAATGTTTGATTTTTTTTATTTACGTGAAATTGTAAATAGTTTTTTTAATGTTCTTTTAAATTTGAAATGAATAAAGAATTAAAAGAAGAAAAAAAACACTGAGCTATGATTTTAAGTGGTAGTAGCTGAGAGTCAGCCACTACACTTCGTCTGAGCCTGACTTTCCACAATACTGCGTGAAATCGAATTTCTCAACTTAAGACAATTTTTGTCTAAAACTCTGGAATAAAAGGAGATATAAAAATGTGCATTCCTTTAAGGCATGCAAGGTCTTGAAATTTAATCATTATGGATGTTTTATAAAAGAAAATTACTGGCTAAATTACAGCTAAATCGTCAGCTAAAGTCTGAAAAGCCTAATTGTAAGGACCCATTCACTCCTCTCCTCTTACATTAAAAACAGCACAAACATGAGCTGGATTTCATTCTCATTTGTCACATCAGTTTTTACGTTTTCTCCCACACAAAGTGATTTGTAGAAATCGCTCGAGGTTCTGAAAGCCCGTGATGGGGCTTTTGTAATTAATTTTGCCATTTCAAATGAATTGATCCGACAGAAAAGAAGCAACGCCGGTTGCAGACCTTGAGCACAGCAACACGTTACTTCTGCAGGAGAACAGAAAGTTCCAGAATATCTCCTCCAAAATGTCACCGCCGTGTCACGTGACCTCACGTTAAGCTGGGCATTGGGGGGAGTTAAATGTGACATTTGCAAACTACAGTATTTGGTCCGGTTCACTTTTTCCACTTTTCCAAAATTGCTCACTATCATGTATTTTTAAACGGCCTTTGATAAGGACAGTGTTTTCTACACGGATGTTCAGGGTGTGTGGGGAGTGACATTTTGCTGACCTAAAACGTGCCATTTGTCCCGTCACACAATGAGCTGAGCAAGCACTTCAAAGCTGGAGACACCGTAATAAATTAGGCTTTATTTATCTATTCATTCTGCAGGGGGAGGCTATAAAAATGTATGTGAGACCCCCAAGGTCTGTTTACTGTCATCGTACTTCCTACAAGAGATGAAAAATTCCATATATGAAGCAGTGCTTTTCAAATGAGAACCTTTAGGAGTAAAACGTGTGCCTGTGTTTATCACAGCTGTCATCATCAATATTTTTTTATTTTAAATGCTCTGAAAGTTCTATTTTTTTAATGAATGGTTATTGGTTATGGAATGGCTATTTTAAGTTCTGCTTTATGTATTTTACAATGGTTTCAGAGTGAAGTCATTAGAACGATAGAGGATTAAGAAAACCCGAACTCAAGACATTTTAATTAAAATGTTGATTATTCATTTTGGGGTACATGCTGTTAATCAAAACTGATGATTAAAAATTAGCATTTGCTGATTTAATAAGTCAGGTCTTCTGGACGGTTTCTTTGTGTTGAAACGTTTTGTCTTTCATCCAAAGGACTTCATCAGTCCGAGGAGCCACAACAAACTCAGTCCTATAAGTGGCTTACTCACATAGTGGGCCAACCAGTTTGATGATGACAAGATGGTTTCTGAGTTTGTTGTCGCTCCTCAGACTCTTAGGATGAAAGACAAACTGTTGCATGAACCTTGATTTTCTGATTTTATTTTACCGTAATTTCCGCCCTTTAAGTCGCTCCACCCTATATATCGCATTAGTCCAATTATGTCCAATAAAGTGGAAAAATCCATAAACGTTTCGCACCTCCATATACGTCGCATCTATTATGCGTCACCGCTGACGCGTCGGGTATGTTACGCGTCACCGCTAATGGCCACAGGAGCGTGCATGCACGGTAGGACTTTAACAAGATTAACACTTAAAAACAATTATGTATTTGCTAAAAATTATAGCAAATATGTGTCTGAGCTGAACTTTTCCTTAATTAATGCACGTAATGGTCAAATAAGCTGAATTTTAAAAAAATGTTTCTCTACGTCGGTGCTGCGAAGCGTGTACGCGCAATGAGCGGATACGCTTAATTTCTTTAAAATTTAACAAGATAAACAACAAAAAATATATATTTGTTGGCTGACATTATAGTAAAAGTGTTTCTGAGCTTAACCTTTCCTTAATAAATGCACGTAATGGTCAAATCAGCTGGATTTAAATTGTTTCGCTTTGAGGGTCTTCCAAACAGTCGTGCGCGCTGCGAAAATAAATTATAAATAAATCGAATTTTCGTTCGAACATCTCCTAAAGCTAATCAGTTGTAAATGTCCATCCAGTGATTACTTTCTGTAAGTTACATCAAAATCTGTCTTGTGGTTCATGAGCTATTTTGCTAACAAACACTGAGGTAACAGTAGTTCAGACCTCCAGAGAGCAGGAGGCTGTGCTGCGACAGAGTGAGTACGAGCAGAGGAGGCTTCTGTCGGACACATGAGCTGGGAACGCTCGGTGGACCATCGGCCAAAAGTGGTACTGCTCCATTTTTTTTTTGTCAGAATGAATGGAATCGGTCATATCTCAGCCAAAAATTGGTCTAAAATTATGGGAAAAAAATCCCTAAATATATTGCTTCGCCTCACAAATCACATGAAAATTAGTTAAAACTGTGACTTATATGCCAGAAAATACGGTAATTTTCTCAACATTCTGATGTAGACAAATGCAAATAACTTGAATAAATGTTGCAATGACAAAAATAAACACAAACTACTACTGGCAGGAAGAATCTGGATATAATTTACATCAGCTTAGTAAAAAAAACATCTGCTTGTTACTTCAGGAAATAAAGAAAGAGGTCAAACAAGCAAACTAAAACTAAATATAAAACCAATCAATCAATCACCTTTATTTAACCAGGTAGAGCCCGTTGAGATCGAGATCTCTTTTACAAGGGTGACCTGGTCAAGTGGTCAGCAGCAGCAGTTGATTGATTGATTGATTGATTGATTGATTGATTGATTGATTGATTGAAATATAAAACTGATTGAAATATAAAACCAGGAACACAAACAGAAAAAAAAGCAAGTCTGCCAAAGAAAAGCTGAAAGCCGGTGACTTAACGACTCCAAACAAGGGCGATCATTGGTCAATCAGGACCAGGTGTGAAGGCAGAGCTGAAAGGAAAATCCACATACCAGGAAACAGGCAGAAAAATAAAAAATCTGAACATGAAACCAAAGCAGGAAACACAAAAAGCCTCCCATTTTTAAATATAAAACTATGAACATAAAATAATATGCCAATACAAAACCAAAAAGTCTGAATCAAATGAATTCTCTTTCACAGAGTTTGAGCCACAGGTGAACAAAATGTGTTATTTAGACCAGAATAAAATAAAAAAAATATGAAGAATAAATAAGCTAAAGTTTCATTAAGAAGAGCAAAGTTCAGAGGGCAGCTGAAGAGATGGAGTTCATGCGTCTCACTGCTTCAGAGCTGAAGCTTTGCCTTCATCTTGTTTGGACTTTGAGGCAAGTCAACCTTCTCTCTGAAGGACGGGATTCAGTTCAATTCATGTTCAATTCAATTCAATTCATTCATATAGCGCCAAGTCACAGCAGAAGTCATCTGAGGGCACTGAACAGAAACATTCACATACACTATAAATGCCAATTACTGTATTCGTCGGTGTATAATACGCAGTTTTTTTGCTCATTTGAATGTCCTGCGTATTATACACCGAAGCGTATTATCTATGGATTTTTTCCCATATTTTTAGACAAATTTTTAGCTCTGATTCACCGTTTTTCATTTTGGGCAAAAATGGTGCAGTACCAGTTTCGGCCGCTATGGGCATAGCCAGGGGGGCCGCCAGGAATATTGGGCCCCATGACAAAAAATCCAATTGGGCCCCCCTGCACAGCTGCTTTTGCCACATCTCTAGAATCTAACTGATCCAGCAAAAGTTTTACATAAATAACATTAAAGGCTTGCTTCCTTTGGTCCAATACTGGTACTAGCACAATATTTACTGTTAGTGAATTGTACATGCAACCGTCTGCATAGAGTATGCAATTCACTATTTAAAGCAAGATTAAAAACTACACATAAAAATGCACTAAAAGCCATATATTAATCTCTATTTTTATTGCACAAATTCAAAACAAATGACAGTAAGCATATTTGTATGCTTAACTAAATATTCTAATCTGATCTACAAAATGTTGAACAACTGGGAGATAAAGTTAGGGAGGCCAGACTGAGATGGTTTGGACATGTCCAGAGGAGGGACAGTGGGTATATTGGTAGAAGGATGTTAGAAATGCAGCTGCCAGGAAAAAGACAAAGAGGGAGGCCAAAGAGGAGATGGATGCAATTAGAGAGGACATGAAGGTAGTTGGAGTGAGGACAGAGGATGCAGAGGACTAAAAATATGTGTATCTTATTATCTTTTGTTGAGTTAATAAATCTAAGATTTTGTCACTTCCGCCTCTTGGTTCAGTAATTTTAATGAAAAAGACCTGTCTGTGGTTGGATGGTGACGTGTGGTTCATAAAACTTGGGTTGCGAGCTCAGAGCCGCGATGACAGACAACAGACAGAGAAGAGAGGGAGGGAGCTGCGGGAGCAAAAAAAAAACGAGGAGCCCCGCCGCCGGCAGAAACACGACGAGCAAGTGTGGCGTGCGCATGTGTTCTGAACGCAAACACGCTTCAAATTATTGTTAGTTCATATATCTGCTCTCAAATCAGTGGTAACATACCAATGTTCCCTCTAATTTTTCACGTGTCTGGGCATACACACAAGCTCTCTGAGCACACTGAGGTGAGGACCACTATGAGCAACATCAGAAGTGCACACACATTCAGTAGATAACATACATTTATAATAATGCAGTAATCTACAGGTAATAAAGAATCATTTCACAAAGAACACTGAATGCTAGGATACGCCTTGTATCTGTGACTTTCCTTCCCTCATTGATTACGGTGACATTCTCTACATGAATGCTCCTACAAGCACCCTGCAGATGTTGGATGTTGTCTATCATGGTGCTCTAAGATTCATAACTGGCTGTGATTATCATACCCACCACTGCACCCTGTATTCACTGGTTAACTGGACATCATTAACTTCACACAGACTCTTCCACTGGTACATTTTCATCTTTAAATCACTTCTTGGTCTGCTGCCCTCATACATCTCCTCCTACATGTCTTTGCGTGATTGCAGCACTCTGCCTCCTCATGATTCTACTTTTGATCTTAGTTGATACTGTTGTTGATTTTAATTGTTTTATTATTTGTTTTATTGACATTTAATTCTGTTGCACCTTGTAGCACTTTGAGAATTTCATTAAAGGGGACCACACATGCAAAATGCACTTTTTGATGTTTTTTTACTAAACTTTGGGTATTTACTTCATAAAAAAACAGTCCTTGTGCCAAAAAAATGCACCCAGTGGTTTATTTACTCTAAGTAGATTTATTTGTCTGTGATATAAACGGTCAGGTTCTCACTTCCTGCGGTTTGTTACGTCACAAACCGCAGCCAATCACCTCAAACCTGACCAGCCCCTCACCTAGCAACCCCTGGTTAGGTCCAGCCCCTCACCTAGCAACCCCTAGTTAGGCTCAACCCACTTCTGTATGAAACACATGACGGTTGTTTTTCATGATTTCATCTCATCTTTTGTTTATATGTTCTTAATTTCATGTGTACAGCACTTTGTTGCAGCTGCGGTTTTTTTAAATGGCTTTATAAATAAAGTATAAGTGTTATTTTTATGTTTTAGTTCAATTTTTAGTGTATTTGCGATCGCTGCCAACGCGCAGCCGGCAAAAATTAAACGAGCGGACCACAGGCGGAAGGACCGGGTTCGACGGGACCCTCTTCCGGCGCGATGGAGCGGAGCTTCAAGTGTACAGCCTCGTTGCAGCCTGGCAGAAGCCTCGCAGCAGCGAGGACCTTCTCCTTACGGATTAATTTAAGGGAGACACTTGTTGAACTTTGTGTTGTCTTGACTGGAACAGCGATAACTCCCAAAATCTCCGCGTGAACGAGCGGAGCTGGCGAAAACCGGAAGAGGAACAAGCTAACATTAGCATCGGATTCGGGTGGTCTAATGCTAAATGGAGCAGCAAATTGCGGCGCGCTCAGACGGGTTTCGGTAAGTTATCTTAAGCTAACACTAACAGTAAGTCAAATGAGTAAAAAAAAAGAGCTAATTTTAAAACAACAACACATTATACAGATACTGGCTGTTACAGAGGGCGTAAACAGATCGTTGAAGGGCGTGGACTTCAGAACTTCAATCAGAACCAGTCGTTCAAAACGAAAGTTAAAAATGGCAGAATTAAAAAGGGTATAATTGATTATCTAAGAATTATTTTGTGTATTAAATTGAATGAACACTGTTTTTTAACCCCAAAGAAATACCATAAACATTTTAAAAACATATATGTGGTCCCCTTTAATGAAAAGTGCGTTATAAATTGAATTCATTATTATTATCATTATTATTATTATTATTATTAGAGGATGTAATAAATAGTGTAACACGCAGAGCATTTATTTATAAACAGATATAATTTTCTGATCTAGGATATGGCGTATCAGCCGTTTTCAGAAATAATAATTTTTCAGTTTGGCACTGCTGGGGCGCAAGGAGCCCTGCATACGCGTGCACATGCAGAAGCAGCGATCAACCTGTTCCACAGGAGCTTTCCAGAGGGAGCTGGGAGACCGATCGGGACTGTGCTGTCCAGTCCACACAAAGCCGATTCATGTCCAATGGAATGTCTCATCCATATGATCCCAAAGGCTGAGTTATGGTCGCGCTTTGAGCGCGCGTGCACCCTCGCGGGTGTTACACGGCAGTGGAGGTGTTTCATTATCTGTGTTTATTGTAGATGTCTCCAAAATGACACGTGAAAGTACACCATTCATAACTTGTAGGAGTACAAGCTTCACAGACAGACTGCGCACAAGGCTGCGGAGCGCGCAGCGTTTGGAGACTCCAACATCACGTCATGTCATGAAAACTCTCCACTGAGACGCACAGACTCGTTTCTTCATATCATCTATTAAATAAACAAAGATCTATGTTCTAGCAAACATCCAAGTAAGTTCCTCTGTGTTTACAGTAATTATGGTAATTAACTCGTGCGCAAAGTTAATATTTTCACTCAGAATGAATGAATGAGCCGGTGCGCACCAAAGCAGCGTGCGCGCACACAAATACCGGCACACAATCACTCGTTCTTTGCGTGATGAACACATTTTATTACTATTCTTACTTCGGATGTTTGTCCTCACTCATATTATATTAAATTCATTATTTTCCTGAATCTAGAAATCATTTCTGATCGCGCAGGGATCAAACAAACATGTCCTTCACACATGCAGGAAGTAATTTGCATCTGTTTAACATATGTAAATGAAGGCGTGTCAGGGGAGGTGTCTGACGTGCGCTCAGTTCCACGTTGATTGTGATGTACAAAAGGAATGTGCGTGGATACCGGTGTACGCACAGTTTGATAAATCTGGAACTTTTTGTGCGTGCACACTTTTCTGGATTTCACCGTACGTCACTTTTCAGTAGGAAATCCACGCAGGTTTTTGATACATGAGGCCCCTGCTCCTCTGCACACCTGGCCTGGTTCTGCTCTTCCTCTTTATTACATGAGTTTATCGTGTACTGACCTCCATTCAACTTCTGCATCTTTTTCTTATTTTTCCTGCAGATTTGGTGCTTGACAAATAACTTCCTCCTTCAGAAAGGACGGGGATTGTTTATGTGTTCAGCGGTGTGTATGTGCATGTGTGTATGTGTGCGAGAGTGTGCAGCTTCTCGCTGTAACGCGTTTGATATTTGACTTTATTCAGATAAAAGACGTGGTGTGGATTATTTATCATACCTCTGATTTTACTTGACCTAACAACGAGATTTAAAATCTGTAGTTTTAACACTAATTGACCCACGTACCTGTCCCGGTGTGACAAACTACGTGACTTCTGCATGATCTGACTGTGAAGCTGCATACAAACTTGCTTGCTTATAAGACCCGCCTTCCTGTTAGTGATTGGTCAAAACAACGTGAGCTTCAATGTGATTGGATGTAATCGCTGTCCATCAGTCATTTTAAGTTGAGGCAGACCTGCGGGCTGACGAGCTAAAGCAGCTAGGAACATACCATTTCATGCAGATA
>JBBPBX010023392.1:24836-40568 GCA_038048925.1 Garcialebias charrua | reverse complement strand
AAAAGCAAAAAATTACAAACACTAAATATGTAAGAAGCACATACAATAACCTAAATTAACTGTTCTTGTGTTGTTTGACAACTGACAATCCGGTGCTATGTTGTAAATCCTGTTTTGAAATTCATATGCATATGAACACACCAATTATTTACAACTTCATTTAAGTAATTTTTATTTTATTATGTTTTTTCTTTTCTTAGGCAGACGTGCTCCATTGTACAGCAAGGATGATCCAGACTGGGTGCCTTCACTGAAGACGTGTGCTGCAGAGAAGTCTGTAGCAGTTGGTGCTGATGGTGGATGACATCTGGCAGCTGAACGCTTCAACCGACGACAAAAAAGAACTAAAAAAAACATGGCAAATAGCACATGTTAGAATCCATGTTGAACGTGTCATAGGCTGTGTTAGACAAAAATACACAATCTTGAATGGCCCTCTTCTACCTATCGATTTTCAAACATGTAGATCAAGGGTCACCAACATGGTGCCCGCGGGCACCCGGGTGCCCCCAAGGACCATTTGAGGTGCCCCCGGACCTGTTCTAAAAATAGTACAACTCACAACTAAGCTGCATTTAAAATTTCATTTTATTCAGTTGGTATTCTTTTTTGTATTTATATATATTTTTAAATGTCTATCTTAAAAATATGTTATTAAAAATATGTTTATTATACATTTTTTTCAATTTACGCTTTGTTATTTCCAAAGAGTTTATCAAACTGGTGCCCTTTGTTTGACTCTGTACCCACGAAGTAGCTCTCAGTTTCAAAAAGGTTGGTGACCCCTGATGTAGATATCCAGAAAAAGTTGCATTAATCAATATGATTGGCTTTGTGTACTGTGCCTTGGTTAATCACCTTTGGTGGGTTATGAGTAGCTGCATGAATTGTAAAAAGAACAAGTGGATAGAAGAGTGATAGCTGATGTGAACCTTTTTTATTTTTATTTTACATTGTTCCACCTTTACTTTGAAGTTGTTTTTGCAAATATGGGGCAGACATGATTTTTCATTCACTGCACTCTTTATTTGAGCATGATGCTGGTGAAGATTCTCAGTCGTCCAGGACATGATAAAATCAAAAAAGGCGTTCAATACAGGATCAACTGGACTTTATTAGTAACAAATAAAGTCCAGTTCATCCTGTATTGAACGCCTTTTTGATTTGAGCATGAATTACTATATCATTGTTTATGTATTGATTTGATTAATGTAATTTTGATTATGCTTTTTCTGTAATGGATATCACACAGACGTGAGCAAACAAGATGACTTACATATTACAACATATGTTTCACATAGTGGTGCTGATACTGTATAGCTCACGTCGATTTAGAAAACCTCTCTTTTAAACAGAATAAATGACATTATGTACCGGTATCATTAACCATTTTGTTTGTGCACTTTTTGTATTGACTAGAAAATATTCTGCCAAACTCAAAGTAGTTATAAGGTAAAAAAGGTCTATATAAAGACAACCATTCGTACTATTATCTTAAAAGATAAATGTCTGCAGAATGCACCTCAAAGTTCGTACTGTAATTAGATTCATAGAGTAGCTGTTATTTATATAATTTGTGTTGAAACACTCAGAGTAGCTGTTATTTATATAATTTGTGTTGAAACACTGTACAAGAGTTGAAAATTTTGAATAACACTTGTCAGCCATCATTGTACTTCACATGTTTATTTAAAAAATATGTATTGAGGTAGTTCTGCACAGAGCTTCTATAAGATGAACTGAAACACACATTTAGTCTGGATTAAGAAGGAAAATCAAGGCATTGCTCTCTGGAACCGCTCAGATCTGGTTGATCCAGGGATCAAATGTAGCTTAAAAACAGGGATCTAAGATCATTTTGACAAAATTTGCTTCAATCCTCAGACTGATGTGATTCTCGAAGTCGAACAGCCGGGTACTTTGTCACGTGACGGTTGGCAGACATCTTTGTTTTGGGGCAAACAAACGAGTGCTTCGGCGGGTGAAATTGGTAAAATGGTGAAAAGTTGCTGCGTTAAGGACTGCATTTCGCACATAAAAAAACATCCCGATAGAAACTACTTCATTTTTCCTACATCAGGAGCGAGAAGGGAGAAATTGAAAGCTGCAGTCAACAGAGGCATCCAAAAACCAGATGGATCTGTAAATCCTGCAAAGCTTTGATCACCACGAAGCAAGCACACGTATGTGTGTTCGGCACATTTTATTACCGGTACGTATTACTATTGCTTTTAGAAACATAAAAAAGAAAATAGAGGTCATTTATAACAGTTGTTAGCACTGTAATTGATTAAACATCAGTAGGCCATGCACTTGCCCGGCCAGTGTTGAGTCAAATACATAAAAATACACCTTTTCTGAGACTGTTGTTTATTGTTTTTTGTTTATTAAATTTGTTCATTTTTTTACAAAAGAAACAATACAAGGCAATCTCATAATGATAGTGTACAAAATGTAAAAAAATGAAAGGTGGCAGAAAGAAGAATAAATCTTATTATATCTGCCCCTTATCTCCAACAATCAGATTAAACAACAGTAGTCAAACCATGTAAACAATAATAATCTTCAACCAACTTTTTCCAACAATCAGGTTAAACAATAATATTCTTCAACCAACAGTACAAAATGACTAACTCTTTCTAATTTTCTAACTAATACTAATACAGTACAAAATGACTAACTCTTTCTAGTTTTCTAACTAATACTAATACAGTACAAAATGACTAACACTTTCTAATTTTCTAACTAATGCAATACACATTACGTTATTTCACATATATTTTTTTAACATATTTGTTTTGATCATTTTTTTAAATGTAAAAAATGTTTTTAAATGTTGTAATTCTAGTCTTTGTTATCTTTAGGACGGAAAGTAAATGTCCAGTCCCATCCAGACTATGTTCCATCCATCTTCCCTCAGCGCCCAGAGTCAGTTGAAGTTACAGCTAACAAACCTTCCCTAAAGGTTGCACGATATGAAAGAGCTGCTCGGAGGGCCAAGAAACCAGGTATGTAATGATTTAATTTACTAAGGGAATACGTAACTTAATATATATATCTTCATAACAGATAACCTAAACAGTGAGGAAAACCTGAAACCTAAAACAAAGAAAGTTCTAATATTGTGTTCATGTGTGTGTCAGAAATATTAAAGTACTGTGTGTTACTGCTAACATGATTAAAATATTTCTCCTCTTTTTCCAACAGCAGTAACACCCAAAGCACGAAGAAAGCTTTCCATGCCAGAGAGATCCACAGCATCCCCAACACATCATTTGGCTTCACAACAGCCGTCGGAAGATGACACGCATGTCAACAATTCATTGATTGACTTTGCCGCACTGTGCAGCGCAGAGCTCCTGACACCAGCATTTACTAGGGGCAAAACACAACTGTCTGCAAAAGAAGTTGAAGTTTCACAAAAAATTTCATCTCTCCTGCTCCACTGAAGGTTCCTGCTCCACTGAAGGTTCCTGCTCTTCTGAAGGTTCCTGCTCCTCCTCAGGTTCCTGCTCCTCTGAAGGTTCCTGCTCCTCCTCAAGGTTCCTGCTCCTCTGAAGGTTCCTGCTCCTCTGAAGGTTCCTGCTCTTCTGAAGGTTCCTGTCAGGATACATGTGGAGCGAGTGATTGGACTGATGAAGAACCGTTTTGGTATCCTGAAAGGTTCTTTACCTGTTCGCTGCATACAGAGTTGCAAAGACGAAAGTATGGATTGCCCACTGTCAAGCTGTGACAAAATTCTGACTGTTTGTGCATCACTGACAAACCTGGGACAGGGGATTGTTTTTAGACAGTAGTACTGCTGCATGCAGTTAACCTGTTGGCTTTATTTTAAAAATATTGACCAATTGAGCCTACAGTTGTATATATGGTATGATAGTGTTTCATTTGTAAAGTTCAAATTTTAGTTTGTTTATTTGATAATTATTGTAGAAAGTAATACTTTCTGAAAATAGTGTCATAATATTTTTTATTCTTCTGCAATCCTTTGATTTGATTTGTATTTTCGGTGGCATGTGAAAGAGCTGTTTTAAAACTGAAATGCTTAGATAGGATACAAATTATGAAAAAAAAATTGTCTGTCTTTAATACAATGAGTAATAAACATTAAAAATAGGACGAAACCATAATTTATGTTGTGCTGTTTCCCTTTTTTATGTGAACATTTTTGCATATTCAGTTTCAGTATGAAAAACTTTTAAAAATATTAGTTCTACCACTGACATGAAGTTTAAACAAGCTTAAAGGTGTCATTAACAGTATTGAATGTGCGTCTTTGCTTCAGACTTTGACAAACATACTTGTTCTGCAACACTGTGAGACTTAATTAACTTTTGCTTGTATACAACAGCTAACAAACAAGATGATAAAGAACCAACAATTAGAGAAAACAATTTTTATTGTTATTGTTGCACTGAAAAATACACTGCAGTCTTTCATTGTGCGGTCCACAGACAATGAACGACATAATTTTGCAGCTCCCGTTGTGCAAATACATCAGAACATTAAGAAAGATAAAATACAGAGGTAAAAATTGAATAAAAATAGATAAAAAATACAGTAAAAACAACAGTATCAGCCATATCAAAAAGTCAGGTGGCCATTATTGCACATAACCACAGTGTTTGCAAGTTAACCATGTGTGTTTATAAGTCTTAACTGCTGTTAGATAATGAACAATAAAATAATTTTGCAGCTCCCGTTGTGCAAATAAATCAGAACATTAAAAAAGATAAAATAAAGAGGTACAAATACTGTATATATTATTATTATTTACCCACATATCAACCGGTAGTTTATACGGACATTTTTGGAGTCCAGACAGTTTCAGTTTCATACTGTCCCGCTGTCGCGCATCTCTGGTAAGTAAACTGTCTTCGTATTCATAAGACATCCTTCCAAAGATGTGTGCTACACAAAAATATTCGATTCGACTTTACTAGCAAACAAAACCAGAGCCTCTGAACAAAACGAATTCCAATGGTCTGAACCGCAGTTTACCCCCACAACGCAACCTGATGTTGAAATCACGTGATGCGTGACACCACGTCGACTTCGAGAATGAGTCACATACATTTACAATAAGAATACATAGCTAGTGTGTGTTTAAAAACACACCCAAAATATATTTATATGTACACAGACAAATTAAAAATTAAATATAAATCACCAAATAATTCACAATGTCTGCGTAGGTCACAGCTGGTAAGGTCCTCTCATCTTCTGACATGTTGGACAGCCGGTATGGGTCTTCTTAGCTGCCAATTATCTGTATTTTATCCAAATGACGTTCCTTTGCTGCAGGCTGAAGCTGGTCCACATAGTCTCCTGCAGCTTCTGTCTTCTTCACAGAGGTTTGTTTTACAGAGAACATGGTCAAATCAGAAATAAAACCGGAGCTCCGACTTCAACTACTGTGTGTTTACAGCGCGAGTGTCTCCAACATGGCGGTGCTTCCGGTATTGCGCAATCCGTGAAAGGGGTCTATTGGTGCAGAGATGCTTTTCTCGAAGCTGGTTCGAATCTCACTCGGTACGGTTAAAACTTATTTTACGTTTGTCTTTTATTGGATAAAAAAAAAGAAGGAGTTTCACAAACTCCTTCCTTTTAATCTCAGTCCTCATTTTTTTATCCAATAAAAGACAAACGTAAAATAAGTTTTAACCGTACCGAGTGAGATTCGAACCAGCTTCGAGAAAAGTATCTCTGCACCAATCGCAGGTTGATTTACCAACTGTGCTACTGGACAAGTTGCATTTCACAGGTCCACTCTGGGTTTTAAAAGATTTCCTCTCAGAAAATCCTTGCTACGCACGTGTAAAATAATCTGATTTGTAATCAGTTCTTCAAAAACAGTAAACTCAGAAACAATAATATAATGTATATTCAGCTAACACATTTTTTTTTGTCGTTTCTGTAGTTAAATTTTAATGAGATATATTCGAGCTGAGGTTGTTTGAGATGACTTAATAAAGGTTGAATGAATATTCGCGCTGAGGTTGTTAAAACGAGCTGATAACTCAGCAGCCCCGACACTGCACGCAGAAAGCCCCCCACCCCCCCGCGAAATCTCTGCTGGCGCTATGAATTCTGGGATAGCCTCCGTCTTGAAGGATTCACGAATGCATCCTTCGATTTCGGCAGGAAGTAGGCCGCATTCCTCGGCCGCATGAGGAGGAGTCTTCGAATTGGGACAGTCCTCCGCGCGGGGCAGTGACGTATGCGGCCGACAAATGCGCACTCATGAGGACGCAGCCCCTGAATTGAGACACAGCCTTTATGTGACCCTGTGATGGACTTGTGACTTGTCCAGGGACAGCTGGTGACAAGCATATCCCATCCATCCATCCATTCTCTTCCACTTATCTGGGGTCGGGTCGCCGGGGTAGCAGCCTAAGTAAGGAGGCCCAGACTCCCCTCTCCCCAGCCACATGGAGCAGGTCCTCTGGGGGAATTCCAAGGCGTTCCCAGGCCAGCCGAGAAACATAGTCCCTCCAGCGTGTCCTGGGTCTTCCTCTGGGCCTCCTCCCGGTGGGATATGCCCAGAACATCTCACCAGGGAGGCGTACAAGAGGCATCCTGACCAGATGCCCGAGCCACCTCAACTGGCTCCTCTCGATGTGGAGAAGCAGCGGCTCTACTCTGAGTCCCTCTCAGATGATCAAGCTTCTCACCCTATCTCTAAGGGAGAGCCCAGACACCCTGCGGAGAAAACTCATTTTGGCCGCTTGTATCCGTGATCTCGTTCTTTCGGTCACAACACAAAGCTCATGGCCATAGATGAGGGTAGAAACGTAGATCAATCGGTAAATTGAGAGCTTTTCCTTTTGACTCAGCTCTCTCTTCACCACGACAGACCAGTACAGCGCCTGCTTCACTGCAGATGCTGCACATATCCGCCTATCGATCTCACGCTCCAGTTTTCCCTAATTCGAGAACAAGACCCCGAGATACTTAAACTCCTCCACTTGGGGCAGGACCTCCTCCCCGACCCAGAGCGGGCACTCTCTCCTTTTCCGGCTCAAGACCATGGCCTCGGATTTGGAGGAACTGATCCTCATCCCGGCTGCGTCACACTCGGCTGCAAACCACTCCAGTGAAAGCTGTAGATCACGACCTGATGAAGCCAATAGGACCACATAATCTGCAAAAAACAGAGAAGCGATCCTAAGGTCACCAAAACGGATCCCCTCAATACCTTGGCTGCGCCTAGAAATTCTGTCCATAAAAGTTATGAACAGAATCACCATATCCCGGCAACCCTAAATGGACAAGTGGATAAAGAAAATGGATGGATGGGTGGATGGATGGATGGCAAAATTGACTCACAACCTGTATGCATTACATCAAAAGATGTTGAAAAGAAACCATTGCTGTAAAATTTAAAAAAATATTCAATAAAAATACTCACATGTATGTCCTTTTTTTATCTTTTTTTGCTCTTTGTTTTCTTATCCTTAGAATTGATCATCATTGTGTAGATCAGGAAATACTGGATCAAATAATAAATTCTGCTCTGGTTCAACAAAATAAAATACTTCTAGACTGCACTAGATGGTGTCAAATTGTGTCATTTCATTATATCACTACGAACAAGTCATTATTTATTACCACCTGCCTCTGAAAGGCCAAGGTGAATACCCATTATATTTTTCCCAGTGTGCATCTGTCAATCTGTTGTTAAAAAATATTTCATGAACCACTAGACGATTTCTATTGATTAGTCAGAAACTAATTAGGCGATCAGCTGTGTGGAAAGGATAATATGTTATGATGAAACAAATAAATGTAATATTCGCCTAAAACTGAGCGTTTGTAAGCCTTAAAAGTCTTGGTCCTTTACATAACCAGTAAAAGCCACCAGTCTTTCAGTAACGTTGAGGTTGTGTGTCTTGCTTCATGTGTGCCCTGTTCCTCTGTGGTACTCACAGAAACTGCCACAAGTCTCCATGAGAAACTACTTAAAGAAAAAACTAAAACTTGGTAAGTATGTAACTTTGCAATAGGAGGAGATTCAAAGCTATTTACAATTAACTTGATTGCCATTTCTTTGTGCAAGTTAGTTTGCTGTGGTGACCCCTGGAGGAGAGAGCAGACAAAAGAAGAAAAATTAAAATAAATAAATCTGATAAGTATCAATTGATTATCACTAAAATCTACAAGTCCTTGACGGTCCAGCATGACACACTATGGATGATCCAAGAATGTGTAACTATCCATTGTGCAACATCTTTTTCTCACAATAACGATGAGCCACATTTTCTGGGAAATACCCGAATAAAAGGTATTAGAAGAAAGCTGTGTCCAGAACCGGTTTTCCCAGAAGATAATGTGAGGTTCGTCTCGTTTGAGGTTTGTCATGTAAAAAAAAAAAAAACTTGCATTTCCTCCTTAAGAAGGGGCTGAAACAGTCTGCAGTAGTTTCAGCTTTCATTGTTCTCACTCGGGGTGGTATCAGGTGTACTTTGAACAGGATGGGTGGGGTGAAGTGAAATGTTAGAACAGTCAAGGTGAAGTCTCCTGTTGGGATTCGTGCTCAGGCAGAGAGTGGGCTTGTATGGAATCCTCCAGCTCTGACTCAGGACTACAAACTACAAACTGACTGGAAATACTGGAGTTGAACTTTCCTTAAAGCAGGATGGAGACGAAGCGCGAGGCTACAAAAATCCTTGTGAAGGGTCCCGAATATCTTCGAAAGCAGATGGAACGGGAGAACGAGACGAAAGGACGCGTGAGTGCTGTGGAAAGGCTCGCCGCCAGCAAACTCAATTACGTCAAAAGCCAGCAAGTGGTCAACTCGACGCAGGAGCCGATTTTCACTGTTGGCTCGGCTTCTGTGAGTAGCAATGGGTCTTCAAACCGAAGCTCAAACCGTTGTGTAAATCCAGTCTTGGGTAGTAGCTCATCTGAGCATAAAGGTGTTGCGCAACCTTGCCCGCTGGGGAAAGGGAATCGGCTCAGCTACAGAAAACGACAAGACTCGCTTCTACTTTACAGACAAAAATGTGAATTACTCCAAGGATCAGGAAATGACCAGAAACATCTTATGATTCGTAAGTTGCAGCTCAGTTCTGTAAAGAAAAGTGCCCCATTATGTGAAGTCACTGACAAGGAATGTAAGACTGAAGGACTGCCGAAAATAATGACCAGACCTGGAGCGACAGCAAAGGAATGTGGCCTCCGTGTACCGGTAGATGTTTCTGAGCCAGACAAAGGGTCAAACGGCATGTCAGAGGAATGTAGCAACACGAGCGGTTATACTGGGACGACTGGAGGCTTCCTTGCGGTTCCTGAAATTGAGAGAAGGTCTGGCAACAAGGTCGGCCGGTCCCACTCTGACATCAGCTCCAGGTACTCCAGGAACTTTGCGGACTTTGATGTATTTTTCAAGTACTGCGGCCTGGACGGAGAGGTGATCGAGTCTCTGGGGAGGGAGAACTTCTCGGCTCGCTCGGACGACATGGCCATAAACATTCGGAGTGCCAGCATCTCCACGTCAGACGACGGTTTCTCCAAGGGCAGCGGGGACAGTGACGGGCTGCTCGAGGATGAGTTGCTTAAAAAAACACAACAAGGCACATCGGTCATTGAGCGCAACGCTCGTATAATCAAATGGCTGTACAGCTGCAAAAACGCTGCAGAGACTGGAAAAAAGCTGAGAGAACTGAACTGATTGTTTCACAGGAGAGTTTTCTTTCCATTGCTTTACACTTTCTCAGCAATAAGCTACAAGTAGTTTAAAGGTGTTTGTTTTGTCCAGAAACACTGACTTTGTCTGCCAAAACTGACTCTATGAGTCCAATTCAACTAAGATCTCTGAACAGAAATTAAAAGTATCTACTTTATACACAAACCACAATAAAATGTTATCTTGTTATGTCATGCATTTTATCTTAATGTTTTATTACATCTTGAAAATAAATTGTTTTTTTTTTTAACTGTGGGTTTCATGTATTTCTGTCAGGATCTGTTGTGTTTTGTTATATTTGCATGTGCTTACTTTTAAATTGGGTTCCGATTTCTGTTTCCGCTTTTTCCCAGTTTCCCCCGTTGCATCAGTTCACACTTCCTTCTGCTCCTCAGCTCCTGCCCTTCTCACACTCACCTGTTTCCAGTTGTCATTTCGCCCAGGTGTTCATCAGTCCATGTCCGTAAAGTCCTTTAGCTTTCATAACGCATTTAGCCTGGCATTGTGCTACATGCAACCTCTGGGTCTCCTCTATGTCTACGCCAGTTTTGCTAGTTTGTAGTTTTTGCAGCCAAGTCAGTCTTTCGGTTTGGTTTAGTAAATTTATTTTTGTTTACTTTAGCACTTTGTGTTTGCATTCCTGAGTTCAATCTCAACAAACTGTGACAATTTCAAAATGCATTTTTATACTGAATTAAGATTGCATGCTTGTAAATGCAAACAAATCAAAATGAGTCCTTATTATATGAATGCAGCGAAAAGAGTGTGCAGCTCATAAGTTCTTACAAATTAGTTTTAATATAAATTTGGTGCAGATTCTTGTTCTAAAAAAACACAAATTTTCAACTAACCGAACACAAATCTGGTATTTTTTTTTTACATATTTAAATGTGAAGTTCTTGTACAGAATAGTACTGCATACCCTAAATTTAATTTTGATTTTTGCCAACCTAAAACAGAAATCATTATTTTATTAGTTGCTCTTTAAATATCATTAAAACATAACTATGTAATTTTAAATGCTTTAAATGATAAATCTTGAGTCTATTGTTTATTACAGTGTCTATAAAACATGAATATCTGTGGTTGTATAAAGATAAAAAAGGCTTACAGCTTTTGTTCCCTTGATCCTTGCCTGAAACGTTTGAGGAATATGTCCATAAATTCAGTTTCTTAGCTAGACTTTCACCATCAAAGAGGCTCAAATTACAGTTTCTACGTAGACCGTCTTTTAAGTCCATAATCCGATGAGTGCACTCCTCACTTTTCTCCAGGTGAAAGGTATGCATTCCATCACAAGCACAGACACACATGCCGTTACTAATATTAAGAAACGTCAGGCTATGAGATGGACGGCCTGTGCTTGTTTGTTTCTTGTGTGGTCAAATGACAGTAATTAAACCGGTCGTTCAATTTATGTTCAAGTGGGCTAAAATAACATAAAAAGAAGTGCTCATATCTCCAGCCAAACTGTCAACATGTCCCTAAATTGTGTGAGAAGACTTTGCTTTAATAATCTGATGGGCTTATCTCCAGTGACCCATGGAAACTGTATCTCTACTTACCTCCAACCTACACTGGCTTTGTCTCTCCAACGCTTTGTTTCTTTGCCAAGTTTCTTTGTTTGACTCTTAAAGGTTGTACAGTAATATGATGGGATGAAAGCAATAGAAGGGCTTGGTTGAATTAATTTTTTAACGGTACTACCACCCACTGCGGTTCTCTTTTGTGCGACTACAAACTACCCGTATCTGTTGTGTACTTCTTAGAAAGTAAAGATTACCCAATAATTATGGAAATAGCTTCCATCTTTACAAACAACTAACTGTTTACAATCTGGCAAGTCATGTCACTTTTACTTGTCCATTGACAAAATTTAGATTATTTTGACTGGAAAAATAAATAAATGAATTATATACTGTATACCGGTATGTCTATGGGCGGCACACCTCACCCCCAAATTGCCCCCCGGCGCTTTCAATAGCTGCCCACTGCCCCACCTGGTGGTGGTTGGGTTAAATGCAGAGACTAATTTCGTCTTGTATGGAAACATACACAGATGACAAATGTGACATTATTATTATTATATACCGAAGTAGATAAGAAAACACAGTTAAACAAACGAGACAAAAATATTATACTTGGTCATTTATTTATTGAGGAAACTGATCCAGTAGTACATATTTGTGAGTGATAAAAGTACTTTGTATGTGAACCTTTGCTTTCAGTATCTGGTGCGACCTTCTGTGCAGCAGTAACTGCAACTAAATGTTTCCGGTAACTGTTGATCAGTCCTTCTCACCGGCTTGGAGGAATTTTAGCACATTCCTCGGTACAGAACAGTTTTCGTCCTCACTTCCTCGCTTCAGGTTCTTACACAACATCTGGATCGGATTCAGGTCAGAACTTTGACTGGGCCACTCCAAAACAAGAACTTTATTCTTCTTGAACCATTCTTGCAAATGCAAAAACATACTTAAAACTAAATCAAATGATCAAATATTCATGTAAATTTTGGTGCATGTCTTTTTTCCTTATGTAAATTTTGGTGCATGTCTTTTTTCTTTATGTGCCTTATGTGCCTTACTGCATATTCCACTTTGCCTCTATACCAACATCAACTACCTCATACATATACTGTGTACATTAACTCATATGCTGCTGTGCCACTCTTTGCAAATGTCAATGCTAGAACCTTCAGTTTATTTTATAGATATACTTTTTATACTTTTTATACTACTATGAAAAAACTCAGGACAGTATTACACTTTTATTATTTCATTTTATGCTTATGTTCATTGGGTGTTTGGTGTTTTAGGGGTGTTTGGTGTTTCAGTGTTGGTGTAAATTTTCATACTTTTATACTACTATGAAAAAACTCAGGACAGTGTTACACTTTTACTATTTTATGCTTATGTTTATTAAATGTTTTAGTGTTTAGTGTTTAGATGGTTACTGTTGCACCGAGGGACTGAGAGAAACGCAATTTCAATCCTGTCCTGTACATATTGCAGTTCTGACAATAAAGTTGACTTTGACTTTGACTTTAGCACATCGGTAATTCCATATTACATTAAAAAAATGTACATATTGACTTGTTGTTAGCTGTAAATTGTGTGTTTTTAGTTAGCGTTTTCAGTTAGCAATCAAGCTAACTGCAGAGATTGGTTGCCTAGCAACAGCGTCAGCTGGAGAGTACTGAAAAGTTGTTTTCAGGCTCTGCTCCAGTGTATCTGTAACTCTGTCAACAGAAACTGTTGCACTGGAGAAACTGAACAACACAAAACTATCATACAGACTTGATTTCAGCCCAAACCATCCACTGCAAATATAAGGTTTGTATTTTATGGTTGTTGTTATTCTAAGTCTCATACAGTGTACTGTAGTTATCGTTTTCTGCTAGCAAAGATGTTTAGCATAATAAAATGTATAACTTGCTAACTGATTAAACAAGGAGGAAGAGGTCTGTGCCTTTAGAATTCAAGGTGTTCAATTTAAATTTTAAAGGAAACACCTGAGAAGTGAAACCTCTGTCTTCACAATTTCATCAACACCAACTGGAGGACAGAGATCTCCCAACCAGAAGCTCAGCTGTCCAGGTGGAAACAGCTGCAGGTAGAAATGACTAGGGCAGCAGAAACTAGAAGAAGCCAAGATCTGAATTACTATGAAGGTAATGTGAACTCTTCAAAGACTGAAGTCAGTGATGATGATGATGATGATGATGATGATGATGATGATGATGATGATGATGCAGCTAAACCATTCCTGTCACATTTTTATCAACACCAAGGGGAAGACGGATGCAGTCCAGTCAGCTGCTCAGCTGACCAGAGAGAAGCAGCATCCAATGAAGAGGAGGACAAAGCAACAGAAACTTCCATGACTTCATATCTGAATACGTATGAAGACTATTCCAACTCTCCAGAGACTGAAGTCAATGAGTGTGATGTAGAGAAGGATGATGGGGACAATCCTGATTCCCAGCTAAAACATATATCAGACTCTGGATCGATAACTGAAGATGGTGAGAAAAACTTGAAGGACAGCATTGTTCCTAAGTCAAATGCAAAAACCATCAACAAACTTTTTAGCCGCTCTCGTTGTGGTAACCTGTTTATCAAGAACTTGTCTCTTCAGAGACACACGAAAAGTAATGCAAGACATACGTCTTCAAGTTGTTTGGTTCATAAGAAAGGTCTAATTTGTCAAAATAACAGCGATCAAAATGTCAAAAAGACAGTCCAGGTGGGCTTGCCTTGTGTGTGCCTCACACACACTGTCGAATACACATTCACACAGAAAGAGAGAAATGTTGTTGCTCTCTAAAATTGTTATTGAATCAAGTGTTAAGGAAACGTAGATGTTTAACAACCCGTTAAAATACAACAAAATGCAGGAAATGGCATCTAATTTATTCAAAATTTTCTAGGGATGGCCTACAGACACCCCCCACACCTCTCGGCCACCTGCCAGTGCTCTCGGCCATGCCCACTTCTCCGCTGCAGAGCAGAGATCTGACATGGTGCAGGAAGAAGCATCTCCCTGCACCTGTGGACTGCGGATGGATGGATGGATGGATGGATGGATGGATGGATGGATGGATGGATGGATGATGGATGGATGGATGGATTGTACAACAACAGAGAACTGAAGCCTTCAGTGCTTCAAACGGTGCCACGAGACTGGAGCAAGAGCAAAGAAGAGTTCAGCTCAGAACTGTGAAATGAGGGGAGGGAGGAGGGGGGTTTAGGACACCTGACAGAATCGGAGCTGCTCATTCACCACAACCTGCTGTTCTTCTCCAAAATAGTAACTTTATTGTTTAGGTAAATGCTACCTGTTAAAATACACCAAAATGCAGGAAATTGCATCCGTTGTTCAAAATTTTGTGAGAGAATCCACGGACCCTCCCCATCAATCAGTTTACAAATTAAGTCCTGTGTCAGATGTACTAAAGCTGCATTAAACTTAATTGTTTCACTTGGACTCAAAGTTAAAAGTTCATTTCAGATAAAATGTGACTTTTAAGTAAATTGAACCCATAAAAGTAAGTTGGCTTCACTAAACCACAATAATTAAGTGAGATTAAGTCCCTAAAATGAACTACAGCCCAAATACTATTTTTAGAGTGTAGTTATACATGTTGTTTAGTAACTACATTCTGAACTTTTATTAAAATCATCCTCTGGTTTATGAGATGCAGCACAGTGGCGCAACTGGTAGAGCTGCTGCCTCTCAGCGAGCAGGTCCCCGGTTCACATCCCGGTCCGGGTGCCTTTCTGGGTGGGGTTTGCATGTTCTCGCCGTGCATGCATGGGTTTTCTCTTGGTACTCCGGTTTCCTCCCACAGACCAAAAACATGTATGTTAGGCTGATTGGTAACTCTAAATTGTTCCTAGGTGTGAGTGAGAGAGTGAATGGTTGTTTGTCTCTATGTGTCCCTGTGATGAACTTGCGACCCGTCCAGGGTGTACCCCGCCCCTCGCACAGTGATTGCTGGACATGGGCACCAGCGACCCCGTGACCCAAAATGGAAGAAGCGGGTAAAAGATAATGGATGGATGGTTTATGGGATATTTTACTAATATTACAAGCAAACATATACACATTGACATGGGCAAAAACATTATCGCCCCACCTTTGCAACATATAAAGTTGCATTAGGAACAACAATTAAACTTTCAGGCAACTTTACCATACAATTACTTCAACGTTGCTCATTTCCTGATTGGGCTCAGTGTTAGGTTTTCTGCTGCTGACTCTGGAGTGCACAAATAAAGTAATGATTCACTTTAAAGTAAATGTGGTTTTCATGGTCTTGTACTTAGTAACACAATTGTCTCAACAGAACATGCTGCCTTGTTTTGCCTTGTATGAGTAAGAGTGGTTGTTAACCATTTACAAAAGGTGGATGAGCAACATTACCGGTACTTAAACAACTGCATTCGAAGGTAAACAATAAATTAGTAAAATAATTACAGTATGCAATTATTTTCACCTGCTGCCATAAAAAGTGTGTGATTATGTAACTGTGTGTTGTT